>APFE031329859.1:284593-313287 GCA_000404065.3 Pinus taeda
TACCTAGCCAACCCTTCATTTTGCCTAAAAAACCTTGGTAAACCCCTTTTGCACCCTTTAATCCGCTCAAAAGGCAAAAATACCTTGAAAACCCAATTTTTCCGCTTTATCCTAAGTTCGGGATTTATGCGCGTTTGATACAAAATACATTGAAAAAACTATTGTTTGTGCATTTATCCAAATTTTGAGGTGCGCGTGACTTTGCAAAAGGAATTTCATCAAAAACCCATTTTTCCTAAGTTTTGTGATTAGCACGCCTTGGTAAAAATACATAAGAAAACCATGCAATTCGCGAAAAAATCTAAGGATCCCGTCGGGCACAAATCCTAAGGAAAGTAATATTTTAATGCCCGCCTGACGCCGTATCATCTGCATAGGTCATCGACCCGTCGACCGTCCGATCAAGCACTTTTCATCCGACGGTTGACACGGATATCGGACCGGCCCGGACGTCCGAAAGATATCGTCCGATATCTGTCAGAGGCTGACGTCAGGCCTTGGCCATGCGTCGCCTCCAAATCATATCGAAGCCCCCTCTGACAGATTCCTTTCCGTATCAAAAGCGGTGCGATACGATACCGCTGTGGTTTCCAGTTTTCCGCCAATCCACCTGCCAGCATCAGCGTCGTGTCACTACCTGCGTCATCGCCGCGTCCGCAACCCCCCCGTCCACCATCGCTCCACCTGTCTGCCACCTCACCACCCCCGTGGACCACTCATAAGCCACCACGTCACCTGATGACGTCATGCTGATGTCATCCGACCTTGACCCACCTGATGACGTCATGCTGACGTCATCCGAACAAGGCGCGAATGTCCCAAAAAATCCATATTTTGTCAATTTTTCGCGTTTTTTTGCACTTTTTGCAAAAACTATTGTTGCGCCCTCTGCATGCATTTTACGTCCAAAATTGCACCAACCTGCTCAAATTGACCTGGAGACCTTCGGCGCACCTACCCACCTGCATTCGTGACCCGGATCGTCGAGTTCACCAGGTATTTATCCCTGCAAATCTTCTCTGCGCCTGGTTTTGTCTACAATAGGTGAAAATTAACTCAAGACACTAAAAAACGCATAATTCACCGGTGACCACCCTGCACCAAGTTCCCATTTGGAAATTGAACGATCGAAATTCAGTAGCCAAGCCTGTTTAAACAAAATTCTCATTAAAAACCTGCATTCTGTTCGCGCAGTCGTGAACAGAAAACCTGGTACCTACACCTAATTATTAAGAAGGGTCTGCCGAAGACAAGTATTCACCTTCTCAAGTAACTGTGTGCAATATTTCAATTGCTGCAAGTTTACCCTGTCATCCTCCATTTCTCAATTCACCTCTTCACCCAGGCAGTACTCTTTTTTTGTTGCCCAGTCTAGTAACATCAGTCTACATACAAAACCGAGTTTAAGTAACCATGGAGATTCCAGTTGCACCTGTGGCCCTCAATGTTGCCCCTTTGAATGCCCCTCAGAGAGAACTGGAGTGGTAGGATTTAGCAGACTTGGATTACCAAATCTCAGAGGATTCCATAACATGCAGCAAGTTCCACCTCCACTTGCTAAATGAGCTAAAGGCCAAACATGAAGATAGGACAGATATATTGGGCATTTGGGATTCCTTCCTCCCAATCTTCAGGCTCCCTCAGGTCAACCAATTCTTTGACCTGATTCACCTGTGTGCTGTATGCTATGATCCCACTCAGAGAGCTGTGATTGACCCTTCAGGCTCAGTTATATTCTACATCACCCCTGAGGCCATTAGAGAGATGTTGCAGTTTAAAACTGAGAAGAAATTGGTTCCCTTGTCTTTGTTGGATCTGATAAACTAAGGAGCTAGAATGCTGACAGATGCACAGATCACAAAGCTGAACCAATTGTTTATCAACTCTGACACTGTGCAATACCCTCCTATTTTTGCTGGTCACCTTAACCAATTGGGTGTTGACCTTGCAGATATGATCAGTTCCATCCTGGGTTATAAATCAGTTGAGTATATTGATGAAACTGTACTGGTAATGATGCTCATGTTTTCCCCTCGCAAAACTCCAATCTGTTATGACTATGCCACCTACATATCAGACAATATGCATGAACAGTTTATGAACCTATCAAGAGAAAAGGTGTTCAGATACACCTCCTCTATCTACCACTTAATTTTATCCTATCAGCATGAGAAATTCTCCTTCATTGTCAAAAGAGTGGATGCACAAGGTAATCCAAGGTCTATAGTGTACTGGAGCTCATTTTTTCACGGTAGAGCCTATTCTCCATACACTTACTATGAGTTTATAGACCTCTTCATCCACCCAGCCATGTCTCTGTTCCTGAGCTCGCCTCCTCCAAGACTGACAGATGAGATGCAGAGAATCCTTCAATTGTCCAAAGTGTACAGCATTGGGGATTGGTATTTTTACGAAAACTACACCGTTATCAGAATATATGGTGAGTTACCCCCATATAGACTGCCCAAGTATGTGCCCATGAGACTATTTTCCCTTGAATACTTCAGGCAATTGGGGAATGCTGACATGATACACTTCTCAGGCAAGGGCAAGAAGGCACAGCTTAAAGTGAAAAACCAATTGGGCCACCTTGTTTTGAACAAAAGGGAGGAAGGCTGGAAAGAAGCTGATAGAAAGCTAGAAAGCCTTGGCCTAAAGACCAGTTTCCTTTGGAAACCCTATGACCCCAATCACTCCATATCATTAAGAAGTGTCAAATATAGGCTCTCTAGTTATGACCATGTAAGCTTGCCTCACATTGAACAATATGCAAATCAACCATATTGGAAAAGAGGCACACTAGAGGAACCTATCACACAAGAAGAACTGAATGAGGGAGCAAGAAGAAATCTCCTTAAAATGGCTGACTTGGAACTTCCTGCATAGGTATTCTCTCTGCCAAGGCCTCAAGCAGGAGCAGCTGCCTCATCCTCTACAGCACATCAGGAGGCAGTCCAGACTACAAGTCAAGCTCCCAACAAAAGCAAGGAAAAAGAGATGGAGCAAGAATAGGTACAACAATCTCAACAGGTACAACAGCCACAAAAGGAGCAGCCAGTGCAAGGAGAACAGACAGCAGAGGCCCCAATGGTCACAGAACAGCAACTAGAATGAATGGAACCTCCCTGGCAAGACTCAAGGATTGATTCTTCTGTCCTGCAAACCCCACAAAGAGAGGACGTAAACAGGAAAAGGGACAGAGAGACTCCCCTTACTGCCTCAACAACTCAAGGGGAGAAGAGGCAAAGATTAAACCCTTTTTCTGAAGAATAAATGCCAATGGAGCAAACTTCAGGAACAGGCCTGCCTAGCATGGAGGCCTCAGCCAGTTCCTTCTAGCAAGAACAAGAAAGGGCAGCAGGAGGAGAAATTAGCTCCTCAGGCCAACAGAGGGAAGGCTAGAAGAGCATAAAGCAGCAATTCAAGGATATCAAAAGGAGAAATGACCCCATAAGGCTGTAGTTGTATAATCATTTATTGAAAATGGCTCCCACAAACCAGCAAAGACTCATGTCTGCCTATGATGTGCATGAAGGTAAAATGATAATGAGCCATTTCACACCAGCAGTGCAGCAACCACAGTCAGCTGCCGATTACATCAGGACCAACCTTGAGGTCCTGGCCAAGGACATCCACCCAATGGATCAGACTGAATTGCATAAACAAACGGGTGAGATGGTGTATGCCTCCTTGGCAGACAAAAGATTGATGAACTACAGGCTACAAAATAGCCTAAACAACACCACTGCACAACTTGAGTTGGAAAGGGCATCCTCTCAAGCAAAGGACAACAGGATCAAATCTCTGGAGGACATCATAATAGAACTTGGGCATGATCCTAAGGATGTTAAAGCAGTGCAACAGCTTCTAAAGCCAAGGGATGCTGATATGGAAGCATTAAGAAAAATGATTAAAATCCCAGCTACTCTTCATCCCCAAACTGAAGAGGTTGCCCAGATCAGACAAGACAAGGATGCAGCTGCTATGCTGGTTACATTATATAAAGAGCTCATCCAGACACAAGAGAAGCTGCAGGAAACATAGGCTACCCTTCAGGCAACATTGCAGAAAAAGGAGGCAGGACAAACTTCACAACCTCCTCCAGAAACAATTAATCTGGAGGAAGCTCCTCAAACCACTGCTCCTCCCAGTCAGCAGACACAACAAGCAGCACCGTCCACCTTAGCACCAACAACAGAGCAGGATGAAAGCCTTGACATGCAAAAGCTGAGAAATGAAATCCAAGCCTTGGAGACTCAAATGTCAGAGTTAAATGAGGCCAAAGACACTCTGGCCAAGATCAATGAAAAATATGACAAATCCAAGCAAAATGTGGCTGAAAGAGAAAGAGAGGTAAAGGCTCTAAAAAAGAGAATAAATGAGCTAGAAAAGGAGCTCACACTAGATAAGGTGACAGCTGAGCTCAAGAGGATCCTATGGGCCAATATTGGCCAGTCTATCACAGACCAGTGGGAGTACATTGAGGCCATTCATGAGCAAATGGCGCTCATTGGAAAAGCACACAGAGAAATCCAAAGGGCAAGGGCATCTCTAGGAAACATGCCTGAGATTGCCACCAGAATGATAAATGTGCTTAACTACAGGACAAGCTCCCAGCTGATCAAAATGGGAATTGCTAACAGGTCTGAGACCATTTCAATGATCAAAAGGGTCCAGACAGTAAGAAACCTGGTTCAGACCCTAGAAAGAAGAAGCTAGGATATGCAGGCAGACATAAATAAATTCCAAGATAAGTTCACTGCATTGCAAAACAGAGGTCTTCCTAGCTTGTTGGACCCCTCAGGGAGGCTACTCTCACATGAAAAATATGCCAAGAGGGACAACACTTTTGCTGCTAGTCAGATTGCAGAAACAACTAGCACATCAGCAGAAACAGGGCCAGCATCAGGGTAGACCCTTTTCAACAAGGTGGAGAGCCTATTCTTCATTATGAATGAGATTACTCACTTATTTGATGAGCCTCCTAATTTTTACAAGTATATAGAAGCAGATGAGACTATGGGGTCAATTTTGAGGCATCAGTTGCCTACTCAAGAAGTGTGGAATAGTTTAATACAATTATTGCTAAACCAAAGGCAATAATTATGTTTTTTCCTTTTGAGATATTTAAAATTGTCATGCACAAGAAAATAAGGATATATTAGCAGGTACGCAGAAAGAGGCTAAGCCAACTCAGCACAACTATTCGGCCACTACAACAGCATTGGCAGTCATAGGTGAGAAGGCTAAAAAGCTACAGAAGGACAGAGATGCACAGGCACGTCATTCAGCAGTTATAACAAAGCATCAAACCGACTCAGTGAGCTCCAAAGGTCAAAATCTTCTGACAGGAGTAAAGAGCATTTATGTTTTATTAAAGGCTGCAATAACTTCTTATCTACCATTTATGTACGAGTTAACGAAGATATTTTATTCTCAGATGACTCAATGCCTGAGATATTTTGTATGAAACACTTCTATATATTCCCCCTCGCATAACTTAGTAGGGGTTGGACGTTGGATGTAAGAGATTTCTCATATCTATTCTACTGTTCTTTTACTGTAACTCTCAGAGAAGTAATACAAAAGATGATGGAATTTCAAAAGCTCTGTGTTCTTTGATGTTTTCTGGTGCTTAGCTGAAAGTTACATGATTCCTGCGTATCTCATGGCACAATAAGTTTTTTCTTATAACTCTTTGTTATGTGTTTTGTCATCTTTCATATCTCTTTCATGTTTCCTGTGTGTTACAGTTTATAGCAAGGAAAAAGAATAGTTCCAGGATTTAATCACAGATTACCCTGAACTCAATCTAAGCTATTCTGAATGTTTTTCTTCAAGTTATAGTAATAAAGGTGTAATTCTTAAATGATACCCTTTCATATTATACCTTTCACAGTGATTATTGTTTCAGGAATTCAAGTCTGCTCCTGAGGAATACATCTCCTTCTCACACCCCAGCTTAGTGGAAAATTCTTAATTGCTTTTCACTGGTTGTTCACACTCCACCATCATAAAATTCAAGTTTGTTTCGTGAAGTACCTAAATGGCCCTGTAACTCCAGCTGCTCAAACTCAAGATCTCAAGAAACCAGTAGCCACAGACTCCATTGCCCAATGGACTAACTTTATCTACAGATCTCCACTTTAAGTACAAAAAGACATCCTTCCAACCAAACATAAACCAAAAACCTTTACTTCATAACTAGCCTAATATCACCACAGAACAGAGACAAATCTTATAGAGAGAGCCCTATCTGATTACAGCTGGGCTAGAAGATGTAGTCCAAAGACTGGTTAGTGGTTACCCCGGCCATATTCCCTTGGGAGTCATAGGGAACAACCTGGGTGTTAACATAAATGGCGACTCCACTGGGGAACTCTTCAGGATTTAGGAAAAACTATATATCTGCTAAATTTACATTTGAAACCTGAATATCAATTAAGAAGCCTTCAAAGCTGTTTCTGTACCAACACTAACAACCTTAGGGAAGAGTTGATTTAGTTAATCTTCATACTCATTTTAAGATATTGTAGCCTTTTCAAAGTCTTGTCCAGTCCTTGCAAGATACAAACTTTCCTAAAAGACTCAAAAGACTAGCTCAGAAACTGGCTCCTAAGAAGAATCTTTGGTACACTAGGGCAAGTCCTGACCCAAACCCACCTACTGTCTTTGAAAATCCTAATACAATCCCTAAATTTATCAAGAAGCAGCAAGGGCCAGATAAGCTTGCTGACTTAAGTCCAGAGACAGTTCACCCCAACCCCATCTCCACTCCAATCAAGGTTCTTTTTCGCTCCACCCCTAATTCCCCTAGTTCTCCATCCACATCCCAAAGCCCCCCTTTCACATCCTCATCCCCCACACATACTCCCTTGACCAACACTCTAGGCTCTGCTATACTTGTTACCCCTATGGTACGCGTTGTTCCTTTTGTCCCAGTTGTCCTTGTCAATCCCCCAAATCTTGTGAATATGGCAATGAGGTATGCACCTCTGCAATTACCTGCTAATCCTGTAGCTCTACCTCAGGATTACCAAGCCAAAATATCATATTTTGACTCCACTGGCCCTTACTCTGCTATTCAGCATGCCAAGAGAATGCAGGATCATTTTGAAAACTATGAGATAGATGATGAAAGTGTGAGGATGAGAATTTTTGTCCAAAGCCTAACAGGTGATGTCAGAACTTGGTTCAGGTCACTTCCTACAAATACCATTACAATCCCTGATGAGCTTTACCAAGCCTTTACCAAAAGATGGGAGAAAAAGAAGCATCCCTTGCACATACTTGGTGAATATGACATGATTAAGAGAGGTCCCCAAGAAACAGTTCTGGAGTATTGTGCTAGGTTCAACAATGTATACAATGCAATACCCCAAAACTTAAGACCTCCTCCTGATTTGGCCTTATACAAATTCTCTGATGGATTTGACCCTGACATGGCTTATCAATTGAAAGAAAGAGCCCCTCAAACCCTTGAAGAAGCACAAAAGGTTGCTGTCACAGTTGAGGCTAACCTAATTGCTAAGAGGAATAGGGCAAGATTGGAAAAAAGGGTCACCTACAAAGAGGAACCCTCAGCCTTTGACCAGAAATTGGATGCGATAATCTCTGGTATGAAGAGGTTGGGTGACAGAGTAGAATCTGTGGAGAGAAAGTCATCATGGGAAACACCACAAAATAACCCTGTCAGGAACCCAAATTTCAGGAGAAATAAAAACCCTAACGTGGGCAAGGCTAACTCTGATCCAGAGATAAGACCCCCGTTCCAGGAAAACTATGCTGAAACATCCACTTCAGATGAGTAAGTGGATGGCACCCACATTCACCTCATGGGCCTTGATGATGAGCACCAAGTGTTCCTAAGTCAAGAGGATCATGAAGATGAGGACATTGAACAATTCCAGACCAAGTCAGGTGAGTCATTTGACTTCAAACAAGGCTATGACACAACTGTTTATGAAGTCCATAAACAATACAAAATAAGAAGTAGAACTATAAACATAACACAGCCTGAAACAACAAAGAATAAACTTCAGCTCAAGAGTGCCATAGTAACAGAACCAATGAACACAAATGATTCACTAACAAAAGAAGTAACCATTGAAGAAATTACTGAACAACTTCCTTCAACACAGAAGCCACTAGCTGCATCATCTTTACAGCCTAATCCAACAAAAGTTCCACAAGAGATGAATGAAAAACAGAAGCCCCAAGATCAAGTCGAGGATCAAAAAGAAACTTTACTTAACAAAGAAAAGATGGTCACCCACAACACTAGGGTTCAGAATAAAAAACCCTTTGATTTGGAAGCTGAAGTTGGAAAACTGAAAATAGCCATTCCTCTTGCAGAACTAGCCAAACATGACATCTACAAACAACAGATTAAGAAGTCCCTCCAACTCACTCGAGACAAAGACAATGCCAATGTGCTGGATGATACCCCAAAATTACTTTTCGGTCCAGAATTTGATGGAAAAACAGTAGGCACAGGGATATTACCTTTTTATGTTAGCTTGCATATCCATGATAAGATACTACACAATGCAATGTTTGAATCAGGTGCCTCTCATAACTTGATGCCAAAAGCAGTCATGGAAAGGCTGAATCTAGATATTACTAGGCCATATAAGGACTTATTTTCATTCGATTCCAGCCAAGTTAAATGTCTAGGCTTGATAAAAGACTTGTGTGTATCCCTGGTCCAATACCCAAATAAAACAATCTTGATGGATGTCGTTGTTGCTGATATTCCACCCAAATATGGAATGTTATTGTCAAGATCATGGGGGGCTAAACTTCAAGGGTCCCTTCAATTAGACATGTCATATGCCACGATCACAGTCTTTGGTCAACCCAAGAGACTATATAGGGAGTCACTCATGAAATACATGGTCAACACTGAAGAAAAGCCTCAAAACTTCCCCATATATGCTGTCCATTCTGACATAGACTCATATATCATTTTTAATGACAATACAGGTCACACAAACAATGAAGAAATCCAGACAATCAAAACATATCAACCTATCAATGAAGGAACCCCTGACATAGAAACATGGGTTGAGTCAAAAGATGGAAGTGTTCAAGAGGACAAATCAAATGATGATGAACCAAGACACTCAACAAGATCAGGACTTTAATAAACAAACTGCTACTCTAGAAACAAAGCTGATCCCATCAAATGAGAAGACTGTTCTAAAAGTCAAACTAGATGAAGAACCTAAACTTCAACTCACAAGTGCAGACCAAAAAGATATTATTCAATCTCCCCTAGAACAAGAGATCTTATGGTTCCTAGAATTTGATGGGTCAGTCAACAAGTTGGGGGCAGGAGCTGGAGTGTGGATACACAACAAACAAAATAGCCATGCAGAGGGCCGAGCCTATAGACTGAACTTTAGGTGCACTAACAACATGGATGAGTATGAAGCTCTCTTACTAGGCCTCAAGTTAGTAAGATCCCTACAAGCCATAAGAGTTTCAATCCTGGGAGAGTCAAACCTAGTTATCCAACAAGTGAAAGGCAATTTTGTCACTAATGACAAAAGACTGAGGTACTACAGGTCTGCTGCTACTGAGCTACTAAAGTCCTTCACTGAATTTCAGGTTGCCAAAATTCCTAGGGCTCAGAACCTTCATGCTCATAGTTTGGCTACATTTGCAAGTACCTGTAAGCTCCCTTTTGAACCCCATCACTGTTTCACAGCTGAGATAAAACACAGACCATCTGTCCCAAATAATGTCAAGGACTGGCAGGTATTTGATGATGATACCCAAATAAACAATTTCTTGACTTTACAAGAAGAGTTTTCAGGTCTAAACATTGACACTAAGACAGCAAGTCAATCACAAAGACTTGAGACAGCAAGTCAATCACAAATACATGGGAAACAAAATAGCCAAGCCATATCACCCAAAACAGCTAAGCAAATACTACACCCTACAACCTTCAACAAACACAACATACAAGAAATCCAACAAATTAAATGTGAAGAGATAGCTGATTATGAAACTGAAGTGTTACAATTGAAGGACAATTTTCTTCCAATAGGCTTAGCCCCTTTAGAAGACATTTTTGACTCCAATGATGTTCCCAACAAACCAAAATTGCAGCCCCTCAACACTGCCATAGAAGAGTATAACATTGGGACTGCTAGACAACCTAAAGTCATAAAACTGTATGCTGCATTGCCTCCTGACCAAAAGCCTAAATACATTGACCTTTTTAAAGAGTTTCAGGATGTTTTTGCATGGAGTTATGAGGATCTAAAATCCTATGACACCTCTGTAATACAACACACTATCCCACTCAAGCCAGGTCAAAAGCCCTTTAAGCAAAAATTGAGGAGAATCAATCCTATGCTCCTCCCAGCAATGGAACAAGAGGTACAAAAAATGTTTAAAGCAGGCATTATAGCACCAATCAGATTCTCTAATTGGATTTCAAACTTAGTCCCCACAAGAAAGAAGACTGGTGAAATAAGGCTCTGTGTTGATTTAAGAAACCTGAACCAAGTTTCCTTGAAAGATAATTACCCCTTACCCAAAATGGATCACATCTTGCAGAGAGTAGTGGGGGCCTCAAGGATTTCCTTGCTTGATGGATTCTCAGGGTTCAACCAGATCTTAGTTCATCCTGATGATCAAGACAAAACAACATTTACAACCGCATGGGGAACCTTTAAATATGTTAAAATGCCTTTTGGGTTGAAGAATGCAGGGGCTACATTCCAAAGAGCAATGGACATTGCTTTTGCCAAAGAGATTCGTGACTTTCTTGTCATTTATTTAGAGATCCAACACTCAATTTACAAACTCTTATGCCCTACACACCTAGCTACAAGGGTCCGTGCATTCATATGTAGACTTTCTAAGGTCTCTGCACACTTAGCTACACGATCCTTCCCCTTTCACCAAAGAATAAGAAAACAAATATTTCCTACCTTAGCACTTTCCCTTACACTTGTTCTTCACCAAAAGTTATTCTTCAATACTCTCTATGGCTCAAATATTTATGGCTTTTCTGTTGCAATACCATGGCTTGTGGCCTATTGGTGAGTATCAAAACCATCCTGTCACTTACCCATACAAGGGGCTAAAGCCGCTTTGACTCCAACTTAGTTGCACGCTCCGCTTCCACATTTCGTGGAGACTTTACTTTCTTTTATAAAATTATACTAACAAATTGATTAAAGTAGCCCAAAACTGACTCTAGGGACCCTATCCCAATGGGTCCCCAACACAATATGATGACTCACCCTCGAGTCACTCAGATGGCTTCTCCACTCTGTGGCATAGCTCACTAAAATCATGCTTCAATGCTTCAATGCTTCTAGCTCCACGATGCCTTATACTGCAACCTACTTCATCTCTTCTACTAGCTTTCCTATAGTTGGTCCTTCTACTGCAAGTTGCATGGTTCTATGAGTTTGTTGCAAAGCTTTCAGCTTCTCCTGAATAGTCTAAGAAATCTGGTTGGCCTCCTCGGTCCAAGGTTGAAGTCGAGCCTTTAGGACTTATTCTTTTTGCTGCAATTCTTGAACTTGTAACTGTAGCAAATTTTCGTCATGTAGGCATGTGAGGCATTGTATTGGCACCAACGTTTGTGTAGTCACGCTGATCTCATCATATTTCTGTTGGGCCTCTTTGATTTTTGTATTCAATCTTCGCAAGTTTGGGTCCTCCTACAAAGTGTCCAATAACTCCATGACATTGTTAAAAAGGAAGTCACAGCTTTTGACTACATTCTCCAAGGTAGTCATGTGCTCCTTTATAGTTTCTCCCTGCTACTCCTTGACCTCTAGAGGAGCAGTCGGTTGTAGCTTTAGCTGTAATTCTACTATCTTCATCTGGAAGTCAAACATGACTTTTGTTATCTCATATTTTGATTCACGGATTGTGGTATCCAATTTTCTTACCTTCACTGTAGTTGTGACGTGTTCCAGAATATGTAATTCTAGGACTGGATTTCATGCTTGTGTTATTGTTGTTTCTAGGCTCTAACTTCGTGCTTCTAGCTCTTTCTTTTCTTTCAGAGCTTGAGCCTTCTCAATGAATATTTGTTCATTATTTACCTTAACCTCACTGATTACTGTAAGTGCGCGCTGCTTTCTAATTCTAAGCTCTCCCGAGACCCCCTGATGTAGTGCATGGAGGGTCTAAAGTGGATGCACGGATAAGTTTACCCCTATGTATTTGATCGTGCCTAGTAGAGCATAGTCTTAATATGTTTCCATGCAGACTGATCCTTCTGGTAAGGAGATGAATCTAAGATACAACGTCCTTTTTGTCTACAATACTCTCTCAATCCCTTGTGATAGGCTTGCTTACACCCCACTCTCTTGCCCTATGCTTGCTTGAATCCTTTTTGTTTGGATCTAAAGCTTGCGCAGATCCTTCTGGATGCTCGTTAATGTCTGCACGTATTTCTGTTCAAAATGTTTCCACAACTCAATTTTGGTGTCCCTGAATTCATCCCCAATTTCATCAAGGTCCCCTTCTATGACGATCATTTGGTTAATGCACACTTGGTTGTCTAATTTGTGCTTCTTCCTTGGCCCGAAAATTGTCTCCTTACTGTGCTTCTTCAATGTGAAGGGAGTGCTTTTCTCCTCCCCTCCATCTCTACCCTGCTCAGACAGTTCTTGTTCCTCGGTATGATGGGAAGTTGATGCTTCGACTTCCTTTGTGTCAGTGCACTCTATCTTAGCACACTCTTTTTCAATAGTTGCCTTAGCAATAACTTATTTCTTTTTCTTCTCAACCAATGCTCGCGCTGCTGCCTGTGCTGCTTCTTTCCTTCTATGCACTTGTCATCTGTGCAAAGATTTATCTACCAAGAATGGTAATTGCACTAACATCCATGGGTTTTTTCCACTCTGCTGGCCAACTTCCCACAATTTCCTACATTTTTGTCTTTGAGACTAGGTATGGCAACTTGTGCCATATATGCTTAGGGTCCTGCCTCACTTGGATTGATACATTATGGAAGTCGGCCTTAAACTCTGTGAAGGCCCGTAACTATTTAAATAATGTTGGAGACAACCTTGGTTGCTGAAATATGACTGTGCATAGGTCCATCTCAACTAGTATCTAAAAGATCTTTGACTCCATGATTTTCTCTAGATCCTTCGTTGATCACAATGAAGCAAACTTTGCTGCCTCTGGTAACTCTTCTTCCTACTGAGGAAATTGACTATCCTCTGGTAGTCACCATGGTACTAATACAAATAGTAATAGGATCTAGGCATGTGAAATGCCTTGATTTCCTCCTATGCTTCATGATAGTTCACTAGGAATTCCTTACATAGGTAACGCAGCCAATTGTACTACACCCCCTTCGTGCACTATGCAACCAATGATAGTACAGGCCTCAGAAGTTTGTTTGCACGACATTTCCTCATTATCTCCCCGACTAGAATTTGGGCAGCGAATTGCACCACCTCGTCTTGAATTGAGTGGATAGAATATCCTCGTGACTTTTTGATCAGCCCAAACTCCGTCTTCATTTTATTCGCTGACTCCTTTTCCTTACTTTTTCCTCCAAATTTCTTGGTTGGGTATGCCCTTTATAGGGCATCTTCGTAATCCCATGAATGAGAATATCAGTTATAGGGATGGGTTCACTGAGACATAAGCACCCATCATGCACCAGAGCGAGCATCTGGTTCACACACACAATATTGATAATCAACCAGTGGAAGTGTGGTACAAAAATGATATGTAGTATTTCGGCCTGCTCGACGCTTTTGACCCATTTCATGGGTTCCAGTCTTGTGACCCTAGTTTCTTCATATTAAATATTCATCATGTACTTATTGGTAGTTAGGTGAATGAGTTTCTCATGGTAAGCGAGATCCCAATCCTCCATCTTCAGGACCAAAATGTGTGGTAAGGGCGCACCTTCAAAAAATACCTCCTCTGGCAATAGTGGTGTAGAGATCATGAATTCTGAATCTAGGTCCTTGGGTACCTTAGCTTTCCCTTTCTGCAGGGGGATATATGTCAGGAGTCATGTGATAGGCTCACCCTCCTCAACATCTAACTTCTCAACTCCATCACAGAGTTCCTTTGCCTCCATGCCCACTATTTTCTTCGGCTGCTTTGCCTTATCCTTCTTCTCCTTTTGCCGAACCTCTGGGTTCTTCCTCAGTGACTATCTTACTGGTACAAGTTTCTTCTGTTTCTCCTTAGTAGTTGATTTCTTCAGCCACAACGACCTCGGTTCCATAGGAACGGAGGTCGTAGCTCCCATGCTCGCTATTTCAAGGGCCAATACATCACAAACAACAACTTCAGAACTAACAGCCTCTACAGGAGTTTTTGCAATCATTTGGTCAAAAATAAGTTCATGGGTTGTTGCAGATACATTTACAAAAAATGGTCATGAAAGGAGTTCTTCCTAGTCTTCGCACTTCATAGACTTAAAATAATAGGGCTCATAGACAATTCCCAGAATACAAAGTGTTTCTCTGCAAGCCAACATGCCATATTTATAGGAGTTTTCAATTTCAAAACTGACCATCCCCTCCATTTTCTGATCATGAATGCATCTTTGGTGGTAGATCTCCAATATTTTCACCATAAATGGTGCCTACCCACTCCTCTTAATAGGATTTTTTCCATCCAATCGTGAATAGTGACTCCAATGGCTATTTTTGGAATCAACTGCGTGGTACCTACCCCTGTGGCATAACTCATCCATCATAGCTTCACCTATCGTGCCCCTCTCCTCCATCGTGCATGCACCTTTCTATATTTTTCTCCTCATTAGGAAGCCTAGTTTATAGTCTCGCACTCCATTGCAACTGCCTGGAATGCTAAGACTATCTTGCAACCATATAGTCATTGTCCAGGGACATGATCCCCTATATATAGTTTCAACCTACTTCCATTCACTTTCCCAGGGAATGGCTCCCCATTCGGCTTTACAAGTTGAATTGCACCACCATCCGTGAGTTCCTTAATAACATATGGCCCTAACTAGTGCATTTGAAATTTCCCCAAAAACTTCGTGAATTTGCTATCATATAGCAGCACTAAATCATCCACCTTGAATGTGCACAACTTCATATGCTGATCGTGCCATGATGTTTCTCATTCCTTTTGTACTTGGTGGTAAAATATGACAAGAGAGTGGTCCTCTTCCAACTCCATTAGCTGCACGAGCAGTTCCTCCAAGGTCTCGCAATCTGCCACCTTTGTCAAAGTTACAATACATAGACTTGGCACAATATATTCCATAGGCATCACTACTTCAATCCCATAGACCAACCTAAACAATGTTTGGCTTGAAAAATTCTTGCAAGTTGTCCTATATGCCCATATTACTGCTGGTATGCACATATCCTAGTCACTCCTCTGCACATTGCAGACCTTTGTCAATGCATTCTCCAAGATTTTCTTAAATGGTTCCACCACTCCATTCGCCTATGGGTGATATGATGTGCTCTTTTGGTGGTATACTTGGAATTATTCAAGCCTCATGGTGATCATTTCATTCAAGAAATGTGTACCCCTATCACTTATCAACACCTTAGGGCATCCAAACCATGTTAAGACATATTTAAACAAAAAATTCATAGTGGTGGAAGCTGTACAATCCTTCACTGGCTGCGCTTCTTCCCATCTGGTTAAATACTCTGTTGTAGTAATAATATACCACATGCCCATCTTCTTCCCTGCTGGTTTTGTCGGGCCTATGAAATCAATAGCCCACTACCAAATACCTACAACAAAACCTATTGATTTAAATGTAATTCATCTCATCGTGAAGGATTTCCCATCCTTTGGCAAGCATCACACACCTTGTAGTACACCTTAGAATCCTTAAGTAATGTTAGCCACCATAACCCAGTGTGCAAAATCTTTTGTGCAGTCGCTTTTCCTCCTGTCAATCCTCCATGTGTTTTAGCGAGGATACTAGCGTGTTCAAACTTTGGAACATACCTTCGCAGTATTTCATCTGTTCCCATCTTATACAAGTGACCCGAAATCACTAAAAAATATGTAGAGTAGACTACTAATTCCTTCTTTTACTGAGTGGAATATCCTTTCGGAGCTGTACCCATGGTTAAAAACTGAATATATTAGCAAAATGGTCATCCGCAATGTGCATTGCAAAGAGTTGTGCATCTAGCAGTCCTTCCTCCAAACTAATTGGGCTTTTTCCCATTTCAATCCTTGATAGAAGGTCTAGTCTTGCATTTAGCCTTCGAGGCTTCACAATCACTTCAAAGTCATATTCTTGAAAAACAATAACCATCAACAGAATCCGCCCCTCCAACAAAAGATTATTTCTCACGCACTTCAGCGTGGAGTGATCTATATACATTTTAAAATGTCTACCCAACAAATAATGCTGAAAATTTTGCGATGCGTAGACCATCTCCAACCCTTCGCGCTCTATAGTAGAATAATTCTTCTCAACCTTTAATAACTTTATTCTCATGAAGGCTATCGAATGATCAATTTCTCCTTGTCCTACTTGTGTTAATACTGCACCTAGTGTAATGCAAGAGGCATCTACATGCACATGGAATTCTTTCTTCTAGTTTGGAAACACCAAAAAAGGCCCAGTTACTATCTTTTCCTTTAGCACATCTAGACTACGCTAACATTCATCATCCCAACAAAACATCTCATCTTTCTTCAATAATTTTTCCTTCAGCGTAGTTATCTGAGCATACACCTTGATAAACTTTCTATAATACCCAGTGTGCCCCAAGGTCGCACACAACTGTTTTACATTTCGGGGAGCTTCCAAATTCAAAATCACAATGATCTTTGCAGGGTCTACCATCACTCCTTGCTTACATACTACATGGTAAAGAAAAATTCCAAAGGGCACACAAAATATGCACTTCTTCAAATTCAGTTCGATCTGATACATTCGAAATGTATCCAACATAAGGCACAGACTTGCAACATGGTTCTTTAACAACCCAAACACAGTCCAATCATCAAAATAAACCTCCAAAAATTTATAGATAAATTCTTTGAACACTGCCATGACAACCTAGGAGAAGATTGCAGGCACATTATTTAATCCAAATGGTATTACTGTATACTAAAAGCAACTCCACTCTGTCGTGAAGGTTGTCTTGCTTCAATCTTATGGCGTGATATTTATTTGATGGTATCCTGAAAATCCATTGATAAATGAATAAGACACCTGTCCTCCAACATTATCTAATACTTCATTTGTAAATGGTGTTGGAAATGGATCGCGCACGCATGCATTTTTCAACTTTCTTAGATCTACGCATATCCTGATTTTGCCTTTATGTTTCTTCTCTTAGACAACCATTGGGCTTACCCAATCAGATTTCTCTACTGGTTCAACAATACCGGAATCCAACATATTATAAAGCTCTTGGTGCACTTTTTATTTATAATTCAGATTTAGCCGATAAGGTCTCTACTTAACGGGCTTCGCATCTAGTTTCAACGAAATCTTCATAACAAACAATCTCCAATGATCCCCTTCATATCAGCAAACTTTGTGGGAAATAGGTGCTAGTATTCACATAGTAGTTCAACAACCTTATCGACTGTATATTCGTCCCAGTAGTCTCCTATCTTAATGAACATAGGTTCTGCTTCAGATCCAGTATTTACTTGTCTAGTTTTCAAAGGTTCTGATATATCCAAGTTCCTAGCTTTTGGTCCTTCGACTTTGTGTTGTCCCTCTATCTCTGGAATGTTAATATTCTGTGGGTCTTCTTCTTCCTCTTCAACAGTCACATTGTAACATTCCAGAACATGGTGCATCTATGTACTCCAATATGGCTTAGCCCATTCTACTAGTTCCTTAGGCATTCTGAGTATAGTTGGTTTTATCTCCTAGATCACTTCATCAATGCATTCAAACCCATCCCTAGGCCTTAATCCATTGTGCTATATGATCACGTAGATCATCCTTCCCACTGTAATTTTCTGCCATCCAGATATTAGTATATCCAAACCTTAATCTCATCATTCTTCTGTATTCCTTCCATCGAGAAAAGCTCTCCTTGTGTGTACCCCACCAATGGGCACATGTAGCATGCAGTGCCAACTCTAGGGCTTGGAAGCGATGTTATTTTGGTACTTCACTTTCAAATTCATATAAAAATAGATCCACATCAGTTAAACCATCATAATGTGGAATTTTCTTACCTCAGTTGAGACACACTATAGTGATTTGGTCATCATATTGCAACAGAGCATAGATACTTCATGCAACTGATTTTTCTAGTGTTCAAGCTCTTCATCTGAGTCGTAGGAGCTATCCTTGTCACACACAATTCATCCATTGGCCATAAGATTGATCCAATCTTCATTTTGCACTGTGATATTATATATCTAATCCAGATCAATATCATCCTCCTTAAATTTGTGAACAGGTTCAGTATAAAGCACTCCTTCAGTAGGATCTAGTGGTACTACAACCCTGAGCAACTTCCTTTTAAACATCATTTTCCACTTCTTCAAGTTGATTATCGCATCCATATCAAAAGGCCAATCAATTCCTAGTAGCATGGGGTACGGGTTACTATCATCCATTATTTCAATGACCTCAAAGTCAGCCAGCGTGCTAGCGCCCTCAATATATATCGTTACACCATATACGTGCCGCATTGGAATAATCTTTTGTTGATTTTCCATCTGCAGCTGAATAGGAGACCACTACAATACATGTATCCCCATCCTTTCCCACATCTTCTTAGGTAGGACATTTTCATTAGATCTCAGATCTAAGATTACCTGGTCCATTTCATATTCTCCTATTTGTGCGGTCAACCTCATCTCGCGCCCTGTTTGCTTCTTAGGATTTCCAATGTTTCTCAAAATGCGCTATTCAACATGGGTCTTTTCTTTATTTAAGCACTTTCCAATTAACTCCTGCAAACCTTCTACTACTTTCTTATCGTGTAGTAACTTCATACAGGTATTTAGAAACATAGCTAATACCAAAGGATCTACCTCTTGTGTTGTACTAGTTTCCAACGTTTTCTCTTGGATTCATGAGCTGGAGGCCTCAACGAAGTTCTTCTTTGCTTTCATGAAGGTCCCTTTAGGGTGATTAAGGTCAAAGTTTATTTTTTTCTTAGTAGCCTTGAACACCCACCGATTAGTCTCAGGCTACTTTCCCTTATCTTCACTAGTGGCAATACCACTTCTTGTGACTATATAGTTATGCTCTAATCTTCTTCGTGGGCTCTGCCCTCATCATTTGGATGTCTTGTGTAGGCTGCGAGGGCTACATCTTCTTTTCTTTAATATTTGCCATAAGGATTAGACATTCCTCTATTACATGGTTGAACTGGCTGCAATACTAACATGACGGATCTATGGGGTTTGGGAAATCTCACATGAAGTGTCTTGCTTCACCATAGTTATAATAAATTATATGCCCACATCCTCAGCCAGCTCCAGCTCCTCTTCCTTGTCCTCGACCTTGGAATTTGCTGCGAGATGCTCCTACGCCCTGATCTTGAGGCCAATTTTCTACTTTCATTTAGTAGGTAGGGGTTATATCCATCATCATCTCATAACTCGTATAATGGCGCTTGTCATCACCTACAGATTTACAAAAATCACAAAACAACTACTAAGGGGTATGTATAAAGTTCTATAGTAAATGGAAATTATCAATCGCATGTTGTCCTGTAACCTGACAGATAGTGCATGATGGTGAAGCTCCTGTGCTTGGCCCAATGATATTCTCTGGTTTTAGGGGAATAAGCTCTCCATTAATAAGATAGTTATGATAAACCAGGAAATGGTCCTTATCGTGCCCATGGCCCTTGCATTTCAAGCACTAGACTTCAACGCACACCTTAGGCTAGGCTTCCTTTCCTTTCTTCAGGCTCTGCAACTTCAAGTGCTAGCTTTCCATCTTTGAGTGAATTTGTTGCACTCCAAGGTTTGTATCTTGTATGGGCAAGGCTTCCAGCCTCTTTGCGATTTCTAAGGCATTTGCTTGCGTTGCTATATTTTATTGTTACAACGATAATAGAGTGATGCTATATACCAATCACAATGTTGGGAATCTCTAATCACCATCTTGGCTTTCCTAATCAGGCATTTCAACCTTTCATTGAAATCCCAAGGTGTCTCATCTATATATTGTTGAATTTGTTTAACCTCAGTCACTGACTACGCCTATGACTTAGGCTTCCTAAACTCCTTGTTCAGAGCTTTCTATGTTTCTGCCAATGTCATGGTGGGGTTATTAGTGCAACATTTGATGTACCATGTGAATGCTCGATCTTGTAAGGCTGTGACCAACTATGATTTCTTGATGTTATCATATTTAATCTGATGTTCCGTCCATATAGCTCCTGCCACAAAACAAAATTGTTCGGTGTCTTTGTTCCCTAGCCCTTTAAAAATTGGCATCTTCATTATGTTCGCCATGTTTAATAGTGGAAGTGGAGGTGGAGGTGGAGGTGAAGGTGTAGGCATATGAGGTGGAGTTGGAGGTGGAGGTGAAGGTGTAGGCATATGAGGTGGAGGTGGAGGTGGAGGTGGAGTGGATAGGTGAGGTCTCCTTGGGATATCCTACTTAATTAATTGAACTTCACTTCGCAGTGTAGTCAACATCATTCCTTCATTGTCACTTGAAGGGTGTTCATTGAGCGGACTGTACTCTGAGCTCAATCCTTCATTTCTTCTAAATAATCTCCCACTTCAAGCCCCAAACATCAAGGTAACTGCATAACCATGTTTTCACATAACAACATTTTAATCCAAGTCTTTAATGATTTCAAATGCTTACCTCGCAGCCCCTTAAAGAGCATACATTTTGCTTTGCTATAGTTGATATTTCTATCGATTGCGAACTCAGTCAAAAAATTTCCAAGTGTGCGATCAATGCAATGATCCACGACCCATGCGATATTTCTTCCTACTGCTTCTAGGTGTTGCACTAGTTCCAGAATCCACACTATAGGGCCGTCAAGCCTCCACGTCCCTTGACTATATGCCAATTTAGACAACCATTCATGTAGTTCATTAGGGAAGAAATAGAAGAATTATTTGGTCTCGTCTACATATAAATATCTTTGCAACCACTCCTCATTGGATAATTTACAACTCTTGTCCTCTTGAGACGCAAACGCTTGCACTTTTTTATCGTTCCACTCTTCAATCTCTTTCTTTCTAGGAAGCCATTTATCACACATCTCTTAGATATATCCCGGTCATGACAACAAAACCATTTACTGGCTTAAGGGGGCTTGACCCAAGTTAATATTTATTTGGGCCAACCAACAAAACCCTAAATTCTATCCCTTTTAAAATCAACTTGCATAACGCAGGCTACAGTCTCACCCGAAGCAGTATTAGGGAATGTTGGAACTAGGCTTCTGCATCCAGAGACCATGTGATATGTATTATGTAGCCCTTGTAGCTTAGATATGCCTTCTCATAGATCTGTATCTTCCTATGGTCCACTACTCCAACTCTATCAGATGGCTCCCAGGCCTTTGCAAAGGTCTATGATTATGATTTTAAAACCTAAGAAAAGAAGACTCACAACTTTCGCTTAGTAAATAATAACCTTAGATATGCCTTTGAGAAGCTCTACCTAATTCGAACAATTATCATAACAGATTTAGTTACTACATTCGTGAAAACAATTCATTACTCATTTCATGCATCGATATTAGAGATTTGGTAGATTTGCACAGAGAATACTCTTTACTTCATAGAAAAAAAATTATTAAGCAATAATGCATAAAATTAAATAGAATTAGGAACAAGGCACAAATGCAAGAGATTTGGTCTAGAACAGTATTTATTGGATTCAACATTCAATTTACAAACTCTTCCGCCCTACTCACCCAACTACAGGGGCCCACACACCTGACTGTGGACTTTCCAAGGTCTCCACGCACTCAGCTGTAGGAGCCTTCCCTTTCACCTAAGTACAGGAAAACAAACCTTTCCTGCCTTATCAGTTGCCCTTACACTTGTTCTTCACCAAAATTTATTCTTCTATACTCGCTATGAGTCAACTATTTGCATATTTTCTATTACAATACCATGGCCCATGGCCTATGGGTGAGTCTTAAAACCATCCTATTACTTACTCATTGTTACACAAAAAATTGTCACCATGACTTTCTACAGTTTGTGTGAGTCCATCAACACTCATACATACCTCCTTTGCAAGTCTTAAGCCTCAGCTCTTCATGTCAAAACTTGAAAATGGGAGAAAGACCTTAAAAATATCTCAAATCCTGGTTTCACACTTTCATCCTAGCATTACCTACGGTGTCACACCCAATGGTCATGTTTCCTGCGAACCTGACCGCTCTGTCTGTTGAGTAATGGGTGCGAACCCCTGTAAAAGTTAAAAAGGCATGAGTTCATTCTTAAAAACTCATCTTGGGTCACTTTTGGACACTTCTAGAAGGAAGATTGCGCTGGCAAGTCTGCTCCACCTTGGTTCATCCATTCCATAACTATGGGAGCTAACTCCATGATATGAGGTGCTTATCCCATTGAAAGAGGAACTTATCCCTTCAATGGTGGTCCTGCAACTTCCTCCGTTTTCACTATAAATTCAGGCATTGGGCTGGTTGTAGGAGAGGTTGAAAGCTGAAGATTCTTGAGGGTAAATGCTGCTGGAAATTAGACTTCCTTTTTGAGCTTGTGAGAGGAGAGATCACATACCTTTCATTTCATTTGGGAAGTGAGTGAGGCTTGTCAAAGTAGAGGAGATTCCTATTGGACCCTAGAAAGAGCTTGTGCAACATCAAGGCAAAGGTTGTAAGGTTCTTTTATTCATAAAGTTAATATAATCAAGTTTATTTTTCTAAATGAACTGTCTCTAATGGTTTATTTTATGAGCTCCTTGATCTTCATAATGAACATGTTTTATTATAGTATCTATGCAGGTGTTCTTTGATGTGTGTCTGTTTGTGTATGCAGGTTATTAAAAGGGAACTGCTTGAAGCTGTTGGAACAAAGCTGCCACAAACAAGCATTGGACTGAGGTAGGGTCTATTACACCTCTTAGTTTTCATTTATGAATTGAAACATGTTTAGAGAAAAGTAGATTTGCTTGTGCTGGTTGTTGCTAGATATCATTTGATACTAGCGAGATTGGTCTTGTCCGCAAGAACGATTTATCCAGCCAACACCCATATAAGGGGCTAAATCCTCTTTGACTCCTACTTAGCCGCATGATTCGCTTCCACATTTCGTGAAGACTTTACATCCTTTTACCAAATTATACTCAAAAATTGATTAAACTAACCCAAAATTAACCCTAGGGACCCTATCCCAATAGGAAGTCATCAACTTCCTAAAGTATAATATCATTTATAGGTTTGACATTTTGACTTCACTTGTTTTTTACAGTGCAACATATTTTTAATCATTAAAATTATATGATTTTTTATTGGAAAATGTAATTGTATTGAAACATTCAACTAACTACTATCCATAGGAAAATGGTCTTGCTGAGTATACAAACAAGAACCTCATTCTCATTATCAAGAAGACCATTTTATTTGAACAAAGGAACTGGTGCTCCACTTTTGTGAATGGCTTATGGGCTGACTAAGTCACGCCAAAACCCTCTCTGAATATGCCTTCTTAATTCTTGGTGTACAAAAGGGAAGCCATCCTACCCCTGAACATATACTTGCTTGCCCTTCAGCTTTCACAAGAATACCAGGGAAAGCCTTCCTTATTGGTTCAATGTAGGATAGAAACCCTTCACAAGATGTAAGAAGAAATACCGAAAGCAAACAAAAAATTCTCTCTTCACTGAAGTGATATCAAGAGGTGGTACGACATGAAGTTTGCACGGAAAAATGAATTTGGTGTGGTTGACTTGGTCTTGAAGTGGGACAAAGCCAATAAGGACAAAGGAAAACACACTAAGTTCTAATCCTTGTGGATTGAACCATTCACCATACACAAAAATCCTGGCCAACACACATATCGTCTTCAATCACTAGACAAAAAGATTGACTCTCTTCTTGTTAATGGCCAAGACTTGAAACATTATTCTCAATGATGATTTGGGGCTATTCCCTACTCTATGCACATAGTTTCTTTTCTTGTTTATTATTTTGGTCTTGTGTTTTGTTTCATTATGTAAATAAGCGTCATGTGTGAATGTGTTTTCCAATTTCTTTGCATGTCGATGAATTGAAAAGAGTCTTGTGAAACCACAACATTTGTCTAACCTTTTCTCCTTCTTTCTTGTGTTAGTTACATATTTTGGTTGATGAATTTCTGATGGAAAATACGATCTATCTATAAGGAGAGTTTTGGTCGAACCATGATACTTGTGTCTATTCTAGAAACCTTGTGCCTACACTCAGTTCTTATATTTTGGTGTTTTCACGCTTATCTAATTAGTAGAAGAGGAAAATTGAAAAAATCTAAATAAGAAAACCTAAATCAAAGGTCTCTATATGCTTCTTTGAAGGAATAACCTCTCCTGCTCTCAATAAGTTAGGATCCCTCTTCTGCCCATAAAATAAATAACTTCCAATGCATAATCCTCTTTAAATATATAAATAAAGGTGAAAGAAGAGAAAGGGTTCATGCATAGAAAGATGAAACAAGAAACTCCACCAGGGTACTGTCTAGGCTCGCTAGCAGTGGAAGAATGTTTGTGTTCCTGTAATGACTCTATCGGGGTGTTGTCGAGGCCTATTGGAAGTAGGGAAACACCGGAGATGAAAAATTATACTGTGAAAATCTAAAGCTCGCAAACTACACTACACTTTCCAATTCGAAGCATTGCGTATTGGTGAATCTTATGATTTTGTTCAAAATGATGAGGCACAAAGGGGACCATGCTTAGTAACGGAGTAAGTGGGGAGGCCAAAGTAATCTGCATGATGAATCAATACTCCCTGAAGAACTGAGGCCCTACATAGAAGAGTCAACCAAGACAGAGAAGCTATAATTCTACCAATGTGTCGCCAAGTATTGTCGCTGCTACAAAACCCTCCAAATTTTGACCTACACCAAATTTCAAAGCCTACCTTTCTCTTGCATATTGTTGTCGCAAACATTGAAATCCATTGTATGTGTTTTCTCTAAGTATTTGGGTCCCTTTTGCAAGAAAACAAAATGTCATCTTTTCTCATATTAGGTTTCCCATGATGTATATAAGCATATTTTGGTGGTTTCAAGGGGTTATCTTTGTGCGACTGAGTTGATCTTACCATGTAAAGATCCATCACATTCATTCATAAAGTTGTAAGCTTTGTCATACAAGTGTTGTCACAATTGTCACAAAGTGTATTATTGATCCAGGTGGATATTGGTGGCCACCTGCCAAGTCCACTTGGATCCCCACCATTATTTCTTTTAGCTTTTTGGTTTCCTTAATTGCAGCACAGTTTACTATTTTTAGCAATTTTTCGGGTTGTGAACTTCCAGATCTGTTTTGAGGCCCTAAACAAAGTTTATTGGGAAACCTGGGAGAAACATGGGTCCATGGATCGATGTTTCTCTTCCCAATGTTGTAGTTCTCGATATATCCTTCTAACGAGATATTGTGCGTGTGAAATGAAGATCATATGCCAAAGTTATGACCCCTGGAAGTTGATGTACCAATTTACCCAAACGAGGCCCACAGTTTGCCGTTTCATCTTCTAGGGTTAGGTTTTTGGATGTTTAGGGTTTTCAATTGTTTCTCAACAATAAATAGGCCTTCAAGCCTCATTGCAACATAGTTTAGAGGCATGTCGTCGCCACATCTCTTCTCATAGATAAGCTACCATCGCCTTGTTGTTTATTTCCATTTCTGTTTGTAAGCATTTTTTAGTATTTTACATTAATGAAATGAAGTATTATTTCCACTGCATCTTTGTGCTTATGGTTATCCCTATAATTTGTCGCGTTCCCATTTAAATTTGGATCAATGGTATCAGAGCATTTTTCTTTTTCTCTATTTTTCATTGCATGTCCCGAATGAGGTCAGGATATAAGGACTTAGGGCTTGAACTTGTTGAAACTTTGCAAGACTAGCCTCGCAAATCTTGACGACCTCCCGTGACAGATGAAAAGAAAGATGAGGGGGCAGGAGATCTTATCAAAATCTTGCTCAAAGAATCCCTCAAGCAATAAAGAAACGTGATGATGGACAGCTTTGCCCAGATCCTTCAACGACTACCTAGGGGTGACGGATTAGCTTGCAACAACTACCATTTAAGGTACAAGTTAATTTTGAAATCCCAATATTTGAGGGTCAGATAGACGTAGATGTCGTCGATAAATGGTTAAATTTTCTAGAGGGTTATTTTTATGTTCATTATTTTTCCAGTCGGGAAAATATTATTTTTCGCTCTTCTCAAAGCAGCCCCCCACGTCAGGGACTGGTGGGAAACCTACTGCGAGTAGAAGGATGAAAGTACAGGCTCACTATTTTTAGCTGCACCCACTTGGAATTCATTCTAGAATTCCATCTAGGAGCAGTACTACCCTGTCGGAAGCTGAGGATCAATACATAAAGTGGACCACGCTGCGGTAGGGAAGGGACAAAGACGTGCCGAAGTTTACCAATATTTTCCATACCCTTCGCACAAAATTGGGTATCAAGGATTCAAAGTAGAATTTGGTACTCAATTACCACGACTACCTGCACAAGTACATCTAGGAAGAAATAGAATTCCTGAACATCTCCTCGCTCAGCACGGCATACCAATATGCTGTCAAGGTCAAGCAAAAGTTTAAATAGAAGAAGCGAGACTTTGGATCTACAAATCCGAAGCAAGGGAAAGGTGCCCCCAAACTGCAGAACAAAGGAAAAAGCCAAGGAAGGGTGGGCCAAGAAAACTCACCAAAGCTGCAAGAAAATAATAATTCTACAAAAACGAAAAAGGACACAGGAAAGTGGTGTGAGTTCCATAAGAGTTCCACTCACAACACAAGTGACTGTCAGGCCAAGTAGTCACTAGTGGCTAAGCTAAAGGTTTTAGAATTCGATGCATGTTCGGGCTCTGAGTCAGAACCTGACAAGGGGAATGACAAAGGGAACCAAATTATCAATGTGGAGCCCAATGCCACCATTGCCACCATGAAGATCCATAAGGAACCTGAAGATCTAAAGGAGTGGAAGCATCTCTTCCACTCCCAGATGTGGGTAGAGGGCTCCTTGCTACAGTTCATTGTCGACAACGGGGGGCAAAAGAACCTCATTTCAGTAGAGGTTGCAAAGTGACTAGGCTTACCAACCATAGCACATCCACAACCATACACCATTGAGTGGCTTCAACAGGGATGGGATCTTTGCGTGAGCTAACAGTGTCGCCTTCCATACAACATCAAGCCCTTCACTGATGAGGTATTATGTGACATTGCTCCCCTTGAAGTTTGTGATGTATTATTAGGACAACCATACTTGTGGAAGCGACATGCTGTGTATGAATCAAGGCCCCGTCTTGTTATTGTTACTTAGGGAAAAAAGTTGTACAGGATGCTGGAGGTAGCACCACCTACTGCCATGTCTTTGGTTACTGCAAAATAATGCAGTAAGCTGATTTAAAACCTGAGAAATTTGTTTTCCCGATGATACGCCCTCAAGGAAAGAAGAAGACATTAGGCACGACTCTAGACAAGGCCCCTCCACATGACAACTACAGATGGACAAGGTCACGGAGGATTTGTTGGCATTATGTTTCTGGTATGGTTATATGTTACAAATGTTGTACTTGATGGAAACACCCATGGCATGGCTCTCAATATGATAAGAATTAAGAAGTACGCAGGAGAACATTTCAGAAGATGCGTACCCGCAGGTACGCCATGCAGGGACCGCGTCCTGACACGGAGTTTACCCATTCATGAGGTGCGTACCCCTAGTGCACACTCTTCAAGGCAGTAAAGCGCGCACACATGGGGTTTCTTATGTTTAACCCTTGGTATTTAGCTAACGGTATTGTATTATTATGGTTTTGGCCTGTGGTATTGGTCCATGATTTGAGGAAGAGCTTGCCTATATAAAGCAAAGGAGATCATTTGGCTTGAGCATCTTTTGAAAATTGAATATCTTAAGATCTGAAATATTGGGTTCTCGGTTTAAAAGCTTGATCTATAAAAGAGAATCTGTGAAGGGTGATCTCTCGAGCGCAAGATCAGATCTGAGCATCTGACTGTATTTCAGCCCTAATCAGAGGTACATAGGTGATTAACGGTGCGAGTGTGTGGGCACGCAGAGTAGAAGAAGGATAAGTGTGTGGGTACGCAGAGGCGACGAAGGCGCACTGCGTGGGTACGCAGAGCGACGGAGGTTCAGGTGCGTACGCACAGAAAAAGTATGCAGCACGATAGTGTCTTGGGGTGCGTGGCTTCAGTGAAGTACGCGGCGCGATAGTGTATCTTGGGCGCGTACCTGCAGCAATAGTACACAGCGTGATTGAAGAAGAAGTGTGTAGGTACGCGATGCAATAGAAGGCTTTCTGCGTGTATACGCAGGGGCGTACAAGGTGAAGTGCGTGGGGGCGCAGGCCAGTGAAAGGAAAATTGCGTATCTGTCTTAAGATCTTCTGTTGACTGAATTTTTCTGTTGATAAGGTGTTCTGGGTTCAGTTCTGTTATTGTTGATCTGGTTACTGCAACTGATTGTGTAATTTACATGTACTTGATGATCATTTGATGTATATGGATCCAGTTTGAAAATTTATGAAAAGTGGTCCTTGAAAAGAAGTAGGGGGTTGTAGCTCCCT
>APFE031329859.1:314939-380444 GCA_000404065.3 Pinus taeda
AAGCTGCACATGCCGCGGTTGTTATTCTCAACAAAACAAATGTCCAGGTGAACAGCACTCAAACTCCTCATGAGCTCTGGAATGGTAAGACTCCTTCGGTAAAGCACTTCAAAATCTTTGGAGCAAATGCTATATTAAGAATACTGATGAGCAGCTTGGCAAACTTGAACCTAGAGCAGATGAAGGCATTCTTCTTGGTTACTCTCCACATAGCAAAGCATACAAGTGCTACAATAAAAGACTTGCCAGAATTATTGAAAGCATTGATGTAGTGGTTGATGAGAAGGGATACATCCCTAGACAAGTACATCATGAAGACATCGAAGAAGATGAAGGCTACCCTCAACAACAGAATGATGAAGAACCTCAAGAAGAACCTAAAGAAGAACCAGAGGAGCAAACAAGAATAGAAGAAAAGACTCCATCCAGATATGTTCAGAAGAATCATCCAGAATCTCAGATTATGGGGCAGAAAGAAGCAGGTGTACAAACAAGAAGAACAGTTGCAGAAGCCTCAAGCTATTTGGCATTACTCTCCTCTACTGAACCATAAAATGTGAAAGAGGCATGCGAAGATGAATGCTGGATAAAAGCAATGGATGAAGAACTTGAGCAAATCGAAAGGAACAACACTTGGGAACTGGTCCCTAGACCAAAGGATAAGAATGTTATCGGAACAAAATGGGTCTTCAAAAATAAATTGAATGAAAATGGAGAAGTAATTAGAAACAAGGCCAGACTTGTTTGTAAAGGGTATGCGCAACAAGAAAGAATAGACTTTGAAGAAACCTTTGCTCCTGTTGCAAGACTTGAGGCCATCCGAATGTTCCTTGCTCTCTCAAGTTTTCAAAACTTCAAAGTATTTCAAATGGACGTGAAATCAGCCTTTCTGAATGAAGACTTGGAAGAAGAAGTATACATTGAACAACCAGATGGGTTCATTCTTGGAAATGATCCAAATCTTGTATGCAGATTGAAAAAGGCTCTCTACGGGCTCAAACAAGCTCCCAGGGCTTGGTACTATCGTTTGGACAAATATCTTCATCAATAAGGTTTTTCAAAAGGATCAGCAGATAGCAATCTTTATATAAAAATTGAAAATGACAAATTGCTAATACTTGTTGTGTATGTAGATGACATTATTTTTGGTACAAAATGAAGAAGACATGAGTCAAAGCTTTGCCTTGGTCATGCAGAAAGAATTTGAAACGTCCTTGCTGGGAGAACTGACATATTTTCTTGGTTTGCGAATCCAACAAAAGGAAGGAGGAATCTTTTTATCTCAAACCAAGTATCTCAAACAGATCTTGAAGAAATATGGCATGGAAGATGCAAAACCAGTATGTACACCCATGGTCACAGGATGTAGCCTCAGTGCAAACGATGAATCTGCAGCAGTACATAAACCAACCTACAGATCTATGATTGGAAGTCTACTTTATTTGACAGGTACCCGACCGGACATCATGCATGCAGTAGGAATAGTTGGAAGATTTCAGGCAAATCCAAAGGAGGCGCATCTTCAGGCAGTGAAGAGAATTTTCAAATATCTTCAAGGGACACAAAATTATGGCTTATGGTATCCTAGAGATACAGATCTCACACTTCATGCTTATACAGATGCAGATTGGCCCGGAAGCGTGGATGACAGGAAGAGCACAAGGTGCGTTCTTTATGGGTTCTAGATTAGTATCTTGGTTCAGTAAGAAACAGAGTTTGATTGCCTTATCTACAGCTGAAGCGGAATATGTTGCTGCTGCATCTTGCTGCACTCAAATCCTTTGGATGATGTAGACCTTGCAGGATTTTCAAATCACTTGTACACCACCTATCTCTATCTTATGCGATAACACAAGTGCAATCAGCATCTCAAAGAATCCTGTCATGCATTCAAAAACCAAGCACATACAAATCAAGTATCATTTTCTCCGGGAACAAGTGCTTGAACAAAAGGTCAAGTTGGAGTATGTTCCTTCTAAGGAACAAGTTGCTGATATTCTCACCAAACCATTGCCCAGGGAGACTTTTGAATACATCAGGCAAAAGCTGGGGGTTGTTGATGCATCATCTTATTGTTGAGACTCTTCTGATTGTTGGTTGTATGCATGATTCATCTGGGGTATATGCGTACATGTGATGGGTTGCGGCACAGGTTCAGGGGGAGAATATAATGCGTTGTTGGCATTATGGAGGATGTACAAAAGGAGATCATGGGAGCTGGTCTGAATATAGCTGTAATATGTCTCTATCTCTTTCTTGGTCATTAATGGTTTCTGGTGGATTATGGTTCTTCTTTGCAGATCTGGTTCATGTTCAGGGGGAGCATGTTCTTAGGGGGAGCATAACCCTTTGCCCTTGATGTCAAAGGGGGAGAATGTCGCTGAAGTTTTTGAGGTTGCCATCAAGTCCAAAGGGGGAGATTGTTGGCATTATGTTTCTGGTATGGTTATATGTTACAGATGTTGTACTTGATGGCAACACCCATGGCATGGATCTCAATATGATAAGAATTAAGAAGTGCGCAGGAGAACAGTTCAGAAGATGCGTACCTGCAAGTACGCCGTGCAGGGACCACGTCCCGACACGCAGGTTAACCATTCATGAGGTGTGTACCCCCAGTGCACACTCTTCAAGGCAATAAAGTGCGCACACATGGGGTTTCTTATGTTTAACCCTTGGTATTTAGCCGACGGTATTGTATTATTATGGTTTTGGTCTGTGGTATTGGTCCATGATTTGAGGAAGAGCTTGCCTATAAAGCAAAGGAGATCATTTGGCTTGAGCATATTTTGAAAATTGAATATCTTAAGATCTGAAATATTGGGTTCTCAGCTTAAAAGCTTGATCTATAAAAGAGAAGTTGAAAGCGAATCTGTGAAGGGTGATCTCTCGAGCGCAAGATCAGATCTGAGCATCTGACTGTATTTCGGCCCTAATCAGAGGTACGCAGGTGATTAATGATGCGAGTGCATGGGCACGCAGAGCAGAAGAAGGATAAGTGTGTGGGTACGCAGAGGCGACGAAGGCGCAGTGCGTGGGTACGCAGAGTGACGGAGGTTCAGGTGCGTATGCACAGAAAAAGTACGCAGCGCGATAGTGTCTTGGAGTGCGTGGCTTCAGTGAAGTACGCGGCGCAATAGTGTATCTGGGTGCGTACTGCAGCAACAGTACACAGTGCGATTGAAGAAGAAGTGCATAGGCACGCGATGCAACAGAAGGCTTTCTGCGTGTATACGCAGGGGCGCAGAAGGTGAAGTGCATGGTGACGCAGGCCAGTGAAAGGAAAACTGCGTATCTGTCTTAAGATCTTCTGTTGACTGAATTTTTCTATTGATAAGGTGTTCTGGGTTCAATTCTGTTATTGTTGATCTAGTTACTGTAGCTGACTGTGTAATTTACATGTTCTTGATGATCATTTGATGTATATGGATCCAGTTTGAAAATTTATGAAAAGTGGTCCTTGAAAAGAAGTAGGGGGTTGTAGCTCCCTTCCAGGAGAGACTGGAAAACGAGAGAGAGTTGTAGCTCTCTGCAGGTTGCAGCCTATGTACTGGTAAAGGACTGCACCAATACAAGACCATTGTAAAAACAATTTCTAATTTGAAAGAAGATAGAGACATATTGCAGTAGGTGGTTTTCACCCACATTGGGTTTCCACCTTATATCTGGTGTTCTTTGATTTGACTGTCTGTTTTTCTTGTTTATGCTCATTATTTTATGGTACTAATATGAAAAAATAATTCAAAGTGTAAATAAGGAAGATTTGGTAAAATAACTAGATAATACTGATTCACCCCCCCCTCTCAGTATTATTTTCAACAGGATTATGAGGAGATTTTCACCTCCCCCGCAGGGGTTCCCTTGCACTGTCAGGTCAAGCACTCCATCTATCTGACCCCAGGTGCATCGCTGTCCAATGGACCAATCTATCGGTGCTCTATTCTAGAGAACGATGAAATCAAGAGGTAGATTCAGGAGCTATTGCAAAAAGGTCACATCCATCTGATTTCATCGCCCTGTGGGAGCCTGATCATGTTGGTACAGAAGAAGGATGGGACTTGGAGATTTTGTATTGACTATCGAGCACTGAACAAGATCACTGTCCATAATAGGTACCTGATCCCATGGATTGATGACCTCCTAGACCAACTGAAGGGGGAAAAATATTTCAGCAAGATTGATTTAAAGTCAGGATACCACCAGGTACCAATCAAACCCTCCGATGTGTGGAAGACTGCCTTCAAAGCCAAGGAGGGACTTTTTGAATGGTTGGTTATGCCTTTCGGATTGACGAATTCTCCTGCAACCTTCATGAGGCTAATGGATGACATATTGCAGCTATTCGCCAACTCATTTGTAGTGATATACTTGGATGACATCTTGATCTTCAGCCAGAGTTGGGAAGAGCACCTCCACCACATCCGACAGGTTCTCTAAACACTATGACAACACAAGTTACGTTCCAATTTGGAGAAATGCACTTTTGGCATGACCTAGGTTCAGTATCTAGGATACATTATTGATGAGAGGGGGGTGCATGTGGATCCAGACAAGATCCAAGTCATTCGGAATTAGCCATCTCTAACCACTCTGACAGAGCTCCACAGCTTTCTAGTTCTTGCCAACTTCTATCGCATGTTTGTGTTGGTATTTTCTCATATCACTTGGCCCTTGAGTCAAGTCACCAAGGGAGGAGCAAAATAAAAAATCTTTTGGTCTGAATCTCAATAGAAGGCATTCACAGAGTTGAAAGATTGCCTCTGCTCAGCACTAGTGCTCGCATTACCAGACTTGCAACAACCATTTGAGGTCGAGGCAGATGCCTCTGACTATGCTACTGGGGCAGTCCTTACTCAACATGGGCATCTGGTGGCATATCACGTTGAGACACTTTCAGACACAGTCTGGAAGTATCCCACTTATGACAAAGAGATTTATTCCATTATGCAGGCCTCCCGACAATGGAAGCATTACATTTGGGGAAGGAAATGGTCATCCACATAGAGCACCAGCCCCTGCAATTCATACAAACCCAAGGGAAATTGTAGAATGATCACCATCAGAACTGGTCCACATACTTGCAACAGTTCCATTTGAATATCAAGTATAAGAAGGGTAGCACCAATAATGTTGCAGATTGCCTCAGCCGACCACCGATCATGGCATTAACCACCGTGCTCAACTCTTGTTGGCATGAGACTTTTGATTGGCCACTTCTCTATAAAAGTGACCCAAAATTTGACTACACATAATAGACACTCTTGGAGGGTCAACATGTTCTGTATTTTCACGTCTAGGATGCCCTATTATGCCACTTGTGTCACCTTTGTGTTCCTTCAAGCAAGCATGCGAAGATGATTTGGGAAACACACTATAGTCGGGCTACTGGACATTTCGGGGTTAAGAAAATGGTGGCAGTACTGTAGAAGTATTTCTATTGGCTGAATATTCGACAAGATGTCGGGAAGTACATCAGATCATGCACTGCCTGTGCCATTACCAAATCAACCATCAAGAAGCAAGGCACCTATACCCTGTTTCCTACCCCTAGTCAACCTTGGGAATCCATCTCCATGGATTACATGTTAGGCCCTCCTTCCACTAAGCATGGAAATGAATGTGTTTTTGTGGTCATCAACAAGTTCTCAAAGATGGGCATTATGGTGGCCTGTAAGAAGAATATCATAACAAAAGCCACTGCTAAACTCTTCTTTGAACACGTGTAGGTACAATTTGGGATCCCACAGTTTATCATCTCAGATCGGGACAGTAGGTTCCTTAGTACATTTTGGTCCAGTCTCTGGTCAATGTTGGACACCAAACTCACTAAGTCCTAGCCTTCCATCCTCAAACTGATGGATAGACAGAGGTTGTCAACAAGATGATCGTACACATTTTGCACATGTAAAATTCAAAGCATCTACGCACATGGGAGGAGAGCCTCCCCTATTTTCAATACAGCTACAACTGGGCTCTCCACAGCTTGACTAGCCACAACCCTTTTCAGGTGGGCTTGGGATTCCAGCCACTATGTCCCATTAATGTGGCCATGCCATTTGTAGCTACTCACACAGATTCTGCTCATGTCCAGTCTGAAACAAAGAAGGAAAATAGCTTCATTGAGCACTTCCAACATATTCACCAATAGTTCCATGACATTATAGAGAAATCAAATGCCAAGTACAAGCAGCGGCATGATCAACATTGGGTGCCACACAAGTTTCAATTGGGTGACAAAGTCTGGTTGCATTTGCAAAAGGAATACCTTATTGGAGCCTATCGAAAACTCAGACCACTCTAATATGGTCCTTACACCATTACCAAGGATGTGGGAGACAATGCATTTGAGCTCAACATTCCCCCATTCCTTGGCCTGCACCCAGTTTTCAATGTGGACCATCTTCAGCCATACTTTCCACCATTACTAGACACATCCGATATTGCAAAACATCTCACACCCACAGAGTTAAATCCAGATTGCGTGGAATAAGCTGCAACTAATTGGATCATGGACACACAGATTGAGCACAATCGCCAGCAAAATATCCAACTGTATCAATTTGTCAAAGCAAGCCAACTCCTTCACTAGGGCAAGTGGCTCACTAGGGACCAAGTTCAATAGAAGTTTCCTCATCTCATGGAGGAACTCAATACAATGGGGACCATTGCTTCCTAAGGGGGGAGGAATGATCCAGGTGGATATTTTTGGCCACCCACCAAGTTCACTTGGACCCCCACCATTGTTTCTTTCAGCTTTTCAGTTTCCTTAATTGTAGCACAGTTTACTATTTTTAGCAGTTTTTTGGGTCCCAAACTTCCGAAGCCATTTTGAGGTCCTAAACGACGTCTTTTGGGAAAACTAGGAGCAACATGGATCCATGGGCTGATGCTTCTCTTCCCAAATTTCTAGTTCTCACATAGATCTTTCTAACGAGATATTGTATGTGTCAAATGGACATCATATCCCAAAGTTACAACCCCGGGAAGTTGATGTACCAATTTACCCAAATGGGGCCCACAATTTGGCGTTTCATTTGCTAGGGTTAGGTTTTTGGATGTTTAGGGTTTTCCATTGTTTCTCAACAATAAATAGGCCTTTGAGCCTCATTGTATCATAGTTCAGAGGCATGTAGCTACCACATTTCTTCTCAGAGATAAGCTACCATCACCTTAGTTATTTATTTCCATTTCTCTTTGTAAGCATATTTCAGTATTTTACATTAATTAAATGAAGTATTATTTCCACTGCATCTTTGTGTTTATGGTTATCTCTGTAATTTGTCGTGTTCCTGTTTAAATCTGGATCAATTATTTAGTGGCACACTTATTGTAAGTTGTCACAAAAGTTGTCACACTGAGGGAAGTATTTATTTATGTGTTCTGGATGATCTAATTTATGTTGTAAAGTACTCTAAGTGTGTGATCACATTCAAGTCTTATCATTTTTCACATTAGCTTCATGGATCCACACTTAGTAAAATTTATGAAAATTTGAAGTCATTTAGCCTCATTTGACCTTCCTGAACTATGAACTGTGCAATTCCAAACCTCAAGCTGCAAAATTACCTCTTGAAACTACACAATGCATAGTTCCTACCTCCCAAGACTATGCACTATGCAGTCTCAATGTTGAATCCCAGACCTTAATCTCCAAAATTGTGCAATTCAACCTCCAACCTAGCCCCAAATTTGAATTGTGTAGTCTCTGAGCTCAAGGCTAGTATTTGAGCTCCTGAGATGTGCAATTTCACATCACCATGTTTTATATTCCTCCAAAAATTGCATATTTGGAAGAAAAAATGCAAAACCACTCAGCCCACCTAACTAGTCCCAAAACTACACAATTTTCCTACCTAGTCCAGCTTGAACTGTGCATTATGCAATCTTAAGGCTCAAGCTTCACCCTTGAATTCTTGAGCTACACAACTACATAGTCACTAAGCCTCTCTCTTAGTTTGCAACCCAGTTCTGGCTCAACGAGTGGATCAACATGCAACATCTTCGACTAGGGGTTTATCAGACTAATGCCATCTTTTCATGAGTAAATTGTAGATGCATGTACTCTATCAGTCCATGAAAGGATGATGAACAAGGAGATGTAGAAGGGAAACATGTTGAAAGACATCTTTGTAGCTGGTTATGCAATATGGTCAGTTAACAAAAAGAAAAGGGACACTAGTTTGTGATCATAACTCAAGACTTGATATCATTGAAGACTCCTTACCTCTAAGCCATATATAAGTGGACAAAAGAAAATACTCAAGAAGACACATAACAATGAGCAACAAGAATGGCTTGAAATTTCCATGTCATCATGTATTTCATGTCAGTAGTGTCATGTCATGAGTCGTCATATGCCACACCATTATTGTGAATTATGTAATTATATATTCAAAATGTATTATAAAGTGGAAGTCAAAAGGACAAATATAAAATATGAAGAGTCATGTAAATTTGAAATTTCATAGGAAGTCAAATAGTCATGAGGGTAGTCAATGAGTCACAAGGAGGTGAAGCATCACCCCATTGGTTATATATACACCCTCATTATATGAGAAAATGAATTTTCACCTTGGCTCCCCCCAGCAAGGCATTAGAGAGACACACTAGTTCTTTTGAGGACCAAGTGGTGGCTCCAACGCTCCACTATTGGAGCTAGTGGTGTTAGATGTATACATGTGTCCTGGGAATTTTTATTAATATATGAAACATGATGGACAACACATTTTTCATGCATGGATTATGAATGTTTTTAAGACTGTTCAGTGGATGCTTATGATTCATGTTTGTTTTCACTTGTACTAAAGTAGTTAAACTATTTTGGTTATTTTAGTTCTTATTGTATTGAGAATGTGTTATAATGATCGCAATGCCTATCACATATTTGTATACTATTCCACTCGATGTTATATGGATATCTCTTGTTTGTGTGTGTTTCTACTAGAGTGGTACTATTACCTCTATCTTAGAGGCTCACTTTCCTTCTGCCCCATAGTAGAAGAACCTTGGCACACCAACTACCAAAACTCACTAGGCATATTTACTTGATTTTTGAAGGTACACTTGCATTTCTCTCTCTTACTGATAGTTAGAGCCAAGGAAAATATTTAAGAAACTAGCAACCGAGCCATATTCCGGATGAGGCTTCTATCCCAAATGGTGTGAGGTATAATTGGGACCACATATCGCGGTGACCCCTTGAATGTTGGAAGGTCTAGCACTGTCAACACCATCATATTTTTCATATTGTGTTGCCATTCTTAGCATGTATGTTCTTAATGTTTTTCTTGATGAAAGGTGCATAAATGTTTCATGCCGAGGGTTTTGATATTGAACACCACATTACAACTCTAAACAAATTTGGCCAGTTGTGAATTTATGTTATTTTTAAAGAATGGTGGCCTAAAACACTTGTTGCTGGTAGTATATGCCTCACTTGACTATCTCTTCAGCTTTGATACTTCATTCGTTAGTAGCTTTAAAGACTTGGTCAAGATTTCCATATCGAAAGAGTCGTTTTCTTAAGATTTACCGAACGAGGCTTGGTTTTCATTGCTAGCTTCTTTCGAGTATTTAGGATCAGTTATGTCTTCAATGAGTCTAATAGAATGAAAATCCTTTCAAAAAGAAGAGCTTATTAAAATTTTAAGGCCAAAGTGTTCTTTTTAGCTCTTTTAACAAATATGGAAATGTGAGTTGGAAAATAAATTCTATAATTATCCTTAGTAATATCATCATGAGGTTGCACATCATCTGGGAAATTTCTCAACAAATGAGTAAATATCTGATTAAAATATTTAATTATTTCTTTGTCTCCCAATTTCAAATTCCCGAGTTCTTTTAACAACATGGCAGGAGTCTTATCATCAACCAAATTTTCAAGAAATAACTTCTTAAACTCCTTGCAATTATGGATTGAATTTGATGGAAGATTGTGATACCATACAAACGCTCTCAAAAGTGTACATAAAGAGTCTACAAGCAACATCGTCAAAACATACCTCATGCATCCATAAATGCACGTAGAACTTGTCTAGATGGTCTTTAGCCTTGGTCTTCTTGTTTGGATGAAACTTTCAAAACAATTTTTCCTGATGTTTTGACATATTGTGAATATTGTCTAGAAGAGAGTGGTTGTTGGGCCAATAGATCCAAGTCTGCATCAACTACGTTTGTGTCTCTCTCATCCTCCCATTTGAGAAATTTTGAGGTCTAAAATGGGTCTCAAAACAAAAATGTATGACCAAAATAAAATTTATAAGAACCAATAGGATTCAAGATGATGATGTCAACCATGGTAGATGATTCACCATTTTTGGAATGAAAAATTAAAAAGATTAAAAATAATAAAATAAAAGAACTATTTTTCAATTCATATTTTCAACTTATTTCCCTATATTTTTACTCAAATTTCGAGCATGAGCACTCATTGGATGCAATAATTAATTCCTCATCCAGTGAGTAACCATGTTGCATACTTTTGATGGACACTACTATAATAAAAGTGAGAAATACATAAAAAAATATGATTACAATCATGTTTTTCAGGTATTTCTAATTTTTCATGTAGAAAGATCCATCAAAACAATTCAACGTGGGTACTCCTTGGATGGGGAATTACATTATGCATCCAATGAGTGCTCCTGCATAAAATTTGAGTAAAACCATAGGGATATAAGTTGAAAATACAAGTTAAAAAAGTAGTTTTTTCGTTTTTTCCCTCTAGAATTTGATGATGTAATATAATCTTATTTTATTATTTCCACTATTATTTTATAATATTCCTTAGGAGGTCCATTTTAGACCTCAAAATTTCTTAAATGGGCCACTATATTAATTTTTTTTGGATCAATGAGCTCCAAAATTAAGCAAATGATCTGAGATACATCAATACAGTGAACACCACTAGCTCCAATAGTGGAGCATTAGAGCAACTACTTTCTCCTCCAAAATAACATCTTCCTCTCTAATGCCTGGTAGGAGGATCCAAGGTGAAAAGTATTTTTCATGAGCTATGAGGGTGTATATATAATAAATGGGGTGACCATTCAACTCCCTTGTGACTCTTGGACTACCCTCATGAATTTTTTACTCATTCATGACTTTTCACATTCCATAAATGACTCTTGGACTTCCACTTTACACTACATTTCTCATGCATTGAAATTACACAATCCACAAATGATGTGGCAAATTTTGACTCGTATACATCTTGACAAGACATGACATGACATTGCTGACATGGAAAACATGATGATATGGCAATCTCAAGCCATTCTTGCTACTTCTATCTTTGCGTCTTCTTAAAAGATGGTACAAGTTATTATTCTTCCCCTTTTATAAGGCTTGAATGTATGAAGTCTTCAATATGATCTTGATCTCCAACTATTATCATAATATGGTGTCCCTTTGTCTTTTCTTGATTGATCAACTTGTCTTTGAAGCTACAAAAGTGTCTTCTAGTAGGGTCTCTTTCTTCATCTCCTTCATCATCATTCTGTCATAACATGATATAACACCTCCAACTGATATCCACTCATGACAAGATGACATTAGTCCGATAAACCCCTAGTCCAACATGCTTTATGAAAACCACTCATTGAGATAGAACCACGTGCTAGGATGAGATGCTGGCTCAAGGATTGCGCAAGTCCACAACTCATGAGGTTAGGGGATGAGACTAAGACTTGAGACTAAGTAGTGCACAGTTCAAGCAGACCGGGGAAAGACAACTGTGCAATTCAGGGGCTTAAGGAGACAAGCTTGAGGTTTCCCACTATGCATTTCTTGAGGGAGAAAGGCCTGGGGATTTCATAACTTCATAGTTTAAGAGGTTAAGCCAAAGGCTTGTTTCTTGAGAATGCATAGTGCATAGAAGAAGGTGACAAGAGAGAAAGGCTATGAAGTTTTAGAGCTCAAGGGTCAGGACTAAGCACTACGACTGTGCAGTTTTGGAAGGCAAGAGTTGTGTATTACACATTTTCAAGAGGCAAGGTCTGAGCTTGAGGGCTAAGACTATGCAGTGCATAGTTCAGGTAGGCTGAGTGAGGTCATCCTGCTTAGGAAGGAATTTTTTTGGATTTGGTTAAGTGTGGGATAAATAAGGCCAAAGTGAATGTTATTGTGTTTTCTTTTCCAATGTGTACGAAAAGAAATCACTTTAGGTTATGGATGAAAAACAACCCTAACAATTAAAATGGCTGTTAAACATTATAGATCTAAAACAAATAATAGAAACAAAACCTACCAAAGCCCCGCTCTATGCCACAATCATAGTTAAAACAACAAATTGGAATAGTAAAATAAGTGCAAGTAACTCCAATAATCCAATGGAAACTGGATATATATAAAGAATATATTTTATTAAACAAGACCTATGAAGGGAACAAATAATGTTACCAGCCCCCCTCTATGGGATGGGTTCTTGGCTATCCTCAAATGTCTTCAGCTTTTGTGGAGACTTTCTCCTTTATAATGTGTAAAACCCAAAAAAAAAAATGTTTGAGCTCAATGAGAACTCAAATGGAAAAGAAAAATGGTGTGTGACAATGATAATAATGAGTTACAATAGTGAGCGCAATAATAAAAATAATCGAAAGTCAAGAATGAACGTAAAACCCTTCTATTTATAAGAAAATATTAGGTTATCCTCGAATAATGAGCAATAAAAAAATATTATTAACCCCATTCTAGAATTAACCATTTGAAATATTTTATTATATTTGGTTAGAGGGAAAAAGTATTTAAACTTTTATTTAGAAATAATAAATAAATAAATGATTTATTTATCATCTCAAGAAATATGGTTGAGGAATAATAAACAAATAATGATTTATTTAATTATTCCTAAGGGATTTGGTCAAACTTGACAAGGAATAATACCTAATTAGTGATTAATTAATTATTCCTAGAGAAAAATAAGATAATTAATGATGTATCTATTTATTTCTCATAATTGGGTCAAATGTGACAACGAATATTAATCAAACAATGATTTAATTAATTATTCCTATAAGATAATTAAATAAATGGTGATTTATTTAATTATTCTTCATGGATTTAATTATAAATGACTTAACAAATGTGGTTTATTAAGTAATTTCTCACAATGAAAGCAATTTTACTATGGTAAAATTGACCCTACATGGTGCACTTTGATCCATCAAGTACATTATGGCTAGATGATCATTTTTTTGTGATAACAATGAGCAAGGACAAAATGTGAGCATGATCACACTCTTAGGATAATTGACAACACAACATTGATAAATCAGAACACATGAAGAACATAATTCCCTAAATGCGATGCCAATGAGACAACTTTCCCCAAGTGCGACACTAAAGGTACAATTTGCAATGATAGTGACGACACTTGTGTGACAATTCTTGGAAATTTGGGACGAGTGTAATACATGGATTGATGATAAGTATCACTACATATATATGATATGTGATGCTTTCCATGCTAAAAGATGAAAATTTGTTCTTCTTCTAGATAGGACTAGAACACTTAGAGTAAATGCATGCAATGACCCTTAATACTAGAAATGACAACAATGAAAGTCGATGTAGGTTCCAAAATTTGGATGTAAGCTAAAATTTTGGAGGGTTTTCTAGTAGCAACAACACTACACCGAGTGGGGATGAGAGAATAGGTTTGGTTAGCAACTTTATACCTGGAGCCCCTACGAAGATTTGAGAGATATAAGGAGGCCTATTTTAGTTTGCAATCTATGACTTACCCCCTTCATCGGTTTCTTCTCATCATCGACTTTTGACACTAGTTTATGTAGGATTTAAATCTCCCTAAAAAGAAATATTCTATGTTTCAATTTTAAAAACTACAATGGATTATTGGGATGCCTACTCCTTGGTGCTAACCTGAACTATAAATTATTTTGTGGCCCCTATAGGAAAATCATGTGAGTTTAAGTTAATGTTGCCTTTAAGGAGTCTTACTTCACTTAGGGTGTGAAAAAATGAAATTCAAATAAACCAAGTACAAATTTCTATGGTATAATTTTTGTACAAATTTTAGATGAACTCAATGTGTGAAAGATGTGTGTGGAAGGTGTGAATGGTGGACATGCACAATGTGTTTACAATAATGTATATCAATTGATCTATTAAAATGTCCCCAAACTAGAATATGTATGTTGTACCTTGTAGAAAGGAAAATATATGCATATAATGGGACACTTTCTCCTTCCTATTAAATTATGTGAGTATATAGGGATATGGAAAGGGAGTGTTTTGAGAAATGTTTCAAATCCCTTTTAGGTTCAACAAAAGGTGCAAGAGGGGAGAGCCTACTCTCTTTCTTTACTAACACCACTCTTGGTCCCAATATAATTTATTGTACAAAAAGAAAATATGTGTGTATAAAGGGACACTTATTCCTTCCCAGTTAAAGTATGTGTGAATTTCCAATTACTAGGGAGATGGAAAAGTAATTTTTTTATGAATGTTTCAAATTGCCCATATGTTTTCCAAATGGTTCAAGGGGGAAAACCTTACTCTCTTTCTTAATAACACCACTCCTAGTCCCAACTAAATTCTTTAGAGAAGAATGATAGGCATAAATTCTCTACTATAATGGTGAGTAAAGCACAAATAAATCCTATCTAGTATGAAAAAAATTTGTAGGAGTGTGGGAAATTCACTAAAGGCTTCCTATCACTCAGGAAAAGGAAATTACAATGCAAAAATGACATGTTGTTGACAATGTCGTAAGCATTATCTGCATAGTAGTGAGTAAACTACTAGAAAATGATGAAATTAGTGATTAGATGACTAAAAACATTAGTCACGGAAACTTTTCCCACTGAAATACTACCAGAAATGAGAAATATTAAGTGACCCAACTAAAAACAACCAACATAAACAACTAATTTAGTCCCAGGTTAACATATACGACTAGCTAATACATGATATGACTAAAAATGACTAATTTAGTCTAGGAACAAAAATATAACTACATAACAAGTACTACAATAATACAAATTGGTGGTTTATGTTAGTCATTTTTATTGTGCCACTTCAACAATCTAAACTTATAAGTGATTGGGGATTCAAAGACTATTATAGATTTGCTAAAAGGTTATACTTATACACTTTTTATTGGATCAACAGATGATTAGAGTTATGGATCTTATTAGAATATTCATGGTTATATCATTTGATCACATTAATAGGGGATTAAATTCAAAGCATTTCTCAAGTGCGCATGCACATGAAATCCTTGTGAATCATCAACTTTAACAACAACCTCACAATTATACACATTGTTTAGAAACACTGATGGACAAATGCAACAATGGAAACATCCAACAAAAACCCATGTAATGAAGAGGAAACATTAAGAAACATACGTGGAATCCTCAATCCTTAGTTCTAAATATTAAGAAACCCATGAAAATTCTCAAATGAACGAAACAAAATATAATGTGGTAATATGAACGAGAAAGGAAATAAATTAGCAAATCGTCAAATCCAACTTCACTCTAACGCTCACACATAGCACTAAACATAACAACTATTCCAAAGAATCTACAATATTAACAAATAGAAGAAAATAGCACCAAGCATAACAAATGTTCCAAAGCATCTAAAATACTAACAAATATAGAAGAGAATTTTAGCAATACAAATAATAATAATTACAAAGACCAAGAAAAATCCATCCCATTGTAAACCAAAATGGTGATGATTGTAACGCCAACAAAATAAAATTCACATAAGCAAGATCCATCCACTTATATGTTGCAATAGGAAGCCGCACAACATCATCCCTCCAAATTAAAACCTCCATAAAGTTCTGATTTCTAGGGAGTAGGAGCTAAGTATTTGGTGCCAATATAATTAAATTCAAATTACATTTTAATAAAAAGTTTATATTGTATTTTTTTTCTAATTGATAATTTTGAAGGATGAATTTGAAGCTCCTATACGCTCCCTCCACCTCATTTTTTGAACAACAATGCTGGTCATTCACCCTTTGGCTTTGATGACGCTGAAATCAAACACTACTTAGATATCATCAACATATTGTAATAGATCCTAGAATCGTGGGGTTTCCAGTGGCATAGATCCACGGGGTTTCATGTGGCATAGATCGATCCCAGGAACTCAATTTTACCTAGTTCAAGACGATGAAGATCCACAATGCTTCAACAATTCAACGAAGATCTACTTCCTAGACTTAAGGTACTAAGGTGATTCTCGCCTACGAATGATAATCAAATCCTCGCTTTTCATCCCTCAAACTAGGTCAAGGGATCAAACTCAGCAAACTTGTGATCAATTTCGATGATATTAAATATTTCTCCAACAATGTCGAGTCTTACAAAGGTTAGTTGAAATAAACCCTCAAGAAACAAAAGTTTTATGCTTCAACAACTATTAACTCCTACCTTGACCTCTAGTGCTCTCACCACTATTCAAACCCATAAAGGAGAAACCTAAAATCCCAGTATGAATAACCGCCACAGAGAGTGTATATTTGGCAAGGATTTAACACACATTTTTTCATAATGAGAACCAAGATGGAATGTTTTTTTAACTTGAACCCTTATGCTAATTTGTTGCATTGAAAACATGTTCCAACATGAAATATCTACTCCAATGCAAGTAATTCCATGCCCACATTGTTCAGAATGGCGTTGAGGGGAATATTAAACTACATATCAATATTTTCATAATGTATACTGAGTGTAGTAGTCTAGAAGATGTGCACCTAATTTTTGATAAAATGGTTGACAACAATTTGGTATCATGGAATTCCACGGTTGCAACTTATGCAAGGTTTTGTAATTTAAATAAAGTGCTCAAGATCTTTCATGAAGTGCACAGGAGTGGGGTGATGGTAGATGGTTTTGTTTATCCCAACCTTCTCTTCTCAAGGTACTCACTAGTTTAACAACCCTATAACAGAGCAAGGATCTCCATGGATTTGTGATTAGGAATAAAGTTGAGTTTGAATCCTTTGTGGTGAGTGTTCTTATAGCCTTGTATACAAAATGCAATTGTATGGAGTTTGCACACCGAGTGTTTGACCAAATTATTTAGAGAACTAGGGAAACATGGAATGAAATGCTTGTAGGGTATGCATAGAATAATCATCATAGAGAGGTAATGAAACTATTCCACTAAATGTAGCTTGCAGGAATCTTGATTCATTCTCCTTCATGAGTGTCCTTTGCATGTCTGAAACCTTATCTGCACTCAAGCAAGGGAAAGAGATTCATGGATAAACTATTGGCACTGGATTTGAATTGAATGTGTTTGTGGATAGTTCCCTTATAGATATGCATGCCAAATGTGGAAGTGTAGGTAATTCCTGCAAGTATTTAACGAAATGTTTCTACAAGAATTTTGTTACATGGAACACCATGATTGAAGGATATTTTGAAATTAGGAACTGTGAAGATGGCAAAGGGTTGTTGATCTTGAAACCATAAACCAAGGAGTAGTAGATTTGGAAAATATCTCCATTGAAGACATTTTCTAAAACTTGAATGTAAACGAGAAGGTTTGACATCTGATGAACTTCAACAATGGTTGGAGATTATTGGGCCCAACAAGCTCAAATAGAAAAAGGAAAGTAAAATCTTGAATTTTTGTGTTTCATGTTTCATGGGTTATGGAAGCTACAATAGTGATTTCCTTTTATTTTGAAAATGGAGGAGTAAGAAATATTTAAACAGTAGTGTCAAACCAATGCTCAATAGAGGTGAGTGTCTATATGACGGTGTCAAAATCAATGTCATGGATTACTAATAATAGATCCATTCTTAGATTTTATTTTTTCTAATACACTAGGCAATGAAACTACATCACTAATGGCACATGTTGGGCATGGATGTGATCAAATATATGGGTTTGGTGCATATAGTGATGTGTTGTGCATGTTGGGAATGGATGAAATGAATTTGATTTTCCATTTTATGAATAAAACTGGTTCATATTTTGGATAGTTTCTCATCCTTGTTTTGATGTTCTTAAATGCCATGCAATTGGCATCAACTTGACAATGATTAGTCACTATCAAAATTTGGGCCAACCAGAGACACTCAAGATTCGATTGCTGCTTAAGGAACTACATTTTCTTCAGGGGATGATTCTCCATGTTCAAATGATGGTCAAGAAAAAAGAGAACTTATATCCTATCTAGATCAAGCATGTGCTACTTTAAGACAACAATATTTTGTCAAATATATTATGAATATTCTACAATAACCGGTGAAAATTTTCAATACTTCATCTTGAAATATAGAATTTGGGTCAAGAACAACTTCTGGGATAGTATGTGGTGTCTTACTAACAGTGAAACAAGAGTTTCTAGCTATAAATTTTGTTCCTTACTTCTAATATTCTTATTCTAAATCTCATTGCGCTAATCTATTTTCAAATTTCCATAGGCTTCTATTAGAAAATAAATTTCAACTTCTTTACAATATAATAGAACTAGAAAAATTAGATAGACCATCTAAAAGAGTAGATTCTACATGAAAATTCCTTGTCAATAAATATCTTAAACTATATGGGTTTCAAGAAGAGTTATCCAACTATATCAGTAATACTGATATAACGTTTGTGAGAAAATATGCACAAAGGTTGTTTTTACATTGGTGTGGAAGAAAAAGTCATTATTACACGATGAGGGATTTTTAGAAGATAAATGAAGTAATCAAGAGATTGAACAAGGTTCTACAAAAGTCTAGGGGTATCCATAAAACTTTTCCATATGAGAAGGGTCTGAAACTAGTCAAGTGCTTTTTTGATATTTTTTAAGTTACAACAACCAAGCCCCCCAACTGGAAAAATTCATGCTATTAACCTATTTATGTGTTACATTTATTATTGAATGAGATATTTTCCTTTGGTGAGTAATGTGTTCTTCAGAGCCACCCCAAAGGTCATAGGTAATTAGTTTTGAACAAGATAGGTTGTATTTACAGCAAATCTGATCATTTTCATTTGGGGCCTTTGAAAGTTGAACATGTTTATGTGTTTGTAGTGTTGGTGTTGCTTCAAACCAGGAGTTGATTTTTACAATAGAATTTGTCTAAAAAATTTGCAATTATTTATTGAAAATTTTATATCACTCAAATTCTTGCAAGAATTATTATGTGCTTTTCCTGAAGAAATTTCAAAGAATAACTTTTTGGGAAATTAAAATAAATTTGAAAATAAATATTGCAATGATGCTCATCAAGGTAGGGAGCTACTGCCCACCAAGTGGTAGTCAACAGTGCCACAGATCTAGACATACCATGAATAAAACAAAACTGAAAGTAGCCATGAACATCCACACACAATGGGGATCTTAGGGTCACTTTCACAAAATAACACACACCCACATGACTTTACAAGGCTGTAATGCACATTCTTTGGGCTTATATGGTGTGTCCAATTTTTTTTGGAGTACCCCTGTTGAAAGAGGGGTAATGTAACCTTGGGCTTACAATAATGGTGATAAATATTGTGAAGTGTTCATATGTAACCATGCTTACACGAGAGGTAGTAGGCCCAAAAAAGTGACCCATCTCCAATAAATGAGGGAAAAAAAGGCTTTGGTGCAACATCCAGCCTCCAAAGGCCCTTCAAAGGTACTTCTCCTATACAAATTAGCCAGTAAAATCCCTAGGCTTCATCCAAATTAAAAGAATGGGCTCCAAAGTAAACTATCCACCCTTAGTGGTGGGTCTTCTCCTCCGGTCAAGAATTATCCCAAACCCTCCTACAAAATGAACACAGGGGCTTCAAAGTGGACACATCTAACTTTCAAGAGGTGGAACAACTCTTCTTATCATGTACATGAGACCTCCAAGTGTCTACCAATGTGGGAAAAATCTTCTAAGGTGAATGCTCAACATACAAATCTACCAACAATACTCCCAAACAGGTTTTAGCTCTCCTTCTCATATCTATAACCCACCCAAAATAGAGGTCAACACCTAACTGTTGCAATGATGTGGGCTTGCTCCATATAGAACAGTTGATTCAAAACACATTATAAATTGGTCCTCCATGAAAGATGTTTAAATATAGCTTGTAGGTTGGCTCAAATAGGTCATCCCTTACTCCTTTAAGAGGTTGTTGCACAATCATATATACATATATATATATATATATATATATATATATATATATATATATATATATATAACCTAAGCGACCCTTTTGAAGAATACAAATAGAAGTGTCTGACCTTTCTCCTACAAAATCTGAAATAGGTACAGAGCACTGGATTCATAGTTTATATAGACTTTTGATATCCCTGAGGAGGCTTGAGTTTGCATCCAATCCAAGAATTCTTCATTGTCGAAAGGCTTTACCACAATTTCCTGCTTCATTACAACATATCACACCAAAATTCAGGCTTCAAGAGAGTAGTCTTTCTATGTTGTGGATGAAAGTAGCCTAGAACACATTAATAGCATCCCTTTATACTAATTCAAGTGAAATTTCAGGTGTTTACACCTTATTTCTTTTTAGGTGCTTGATAGGTCACTTGCCTTTATATACACCATTTCCAATTTGATGTTTTTTTTATTCCTTAGGGCTTTTCTATCAAACTTTGACTTGTGTGCTGAAGAATGTTTTTTTTTTGTAATATAAGTGTATCCTATAGAGATTTCATTTTTGGTTTGATATGGAAATTATCATTCTCTACTTTGGAAGAAACTGTCCAAGCACATAGAAAATTTGTGACCACATTCACAAAATCTTTTCTTGAATTCTGCTATGGCATCAAACTACCTCCAATTACAAGTTTTGTATGCCATGAAAAATCTTCAAGTGCTGCTACAAATTCACTTTTGAAACACATCCCATGTCACTTTATTTATGCACATTTGACCCATTCATGCTGCTTGACTTGAATTGAGAACCATACTAGTCATATGCCCTTTTGCAAATTTTTTTCATTCACCTTATGAAAGTCATTAAAAATCTTTTAGACCTTCAATTAGCCCTGTGATTTTCTACACAAACCAAGCGGTAACTGTGTCAACATTGACATATTTATGGTGGTGGATGGTGATGGCTCCTCTTTTTTCCAAATGCTAGTAAGGATGTTGCTCTTCCTCACCTCCATAGTCTTTTCTTTTGAGAGGACTAGTCATGACTTGCAGGATTTTCTCTCTCAAGTATTATCTATTATCAATTCCACTTTCTAGGGATACTCTTTTGGGTTCCATTCCTTTTATATTTTATTATCTACTCTTCTTTCATTCTTCTTAGATTTTAGAACTGGTTGATATATGCTCTAGGAACTCCTTATTGTTGTTGTCAAATGTTTTCCTCCTAGTCCTATTGTTGTTGTCAAACGTTTTCCTCCTAGTCCTATTGACATAGTTTGAAGTATTATTTTGTCACATAGATGGCCTTCCTCTATTATTTTTTGTTGAGAAATGCTGCATATATAATTCATAGGTCAAATAAGTACATCATGGAACATGAAGGATTACAACAAACAAACAACAATGGTACCCTAAAAGGTGAAGGCAAGGGATTTTAGAGTCCCTCTCTCTTTTGTGAATTTTGATATCTATGGATGTCTTCTTGTATGTGTTTTTATAGTTTGACATTTTTAGGGTGTTTTTCTAGTATTTGTTTATAGAAGTGTCCAAGACATGTTCCAAAGTTTGGGAAATGGAATACTAAACAAGATACTGGCTACACATCTTATTTTGAGGGTGCCCGTGTTGTTAGAGGTGCAAAGCCTAGCCATGAAGAATAGTCTAACAAGGAAGATGAGGGTACCAAATGCCAAATATTTGGGAACAAACATGGATTAGAGGGCATGTTCCCACCTTCAACAACTGGGAAAAACTCGCAGGGTGGAAACATATGAACCAATGAAACTGTAAATATTTCATAATTTTTCCTTGTTGTAAAATGATTCCAGTCAGAACTGACATAATTCAAATTTAAACCATAATTTATAATGTCAGGATACCTGTAAGATAATAGTTCAAAATGTAGAAATAAGCCAAATTTCTTGAAGTTTTCTAATTATTCACTAGATAAAGTGGTCAATAACATTGGAAAAGGGCATTATTTTCTACTTGTGGTTTAGGAACTCGTCTTGATTTATAGGGAATGTCCTAATTTTTAGGAACTAGATCATGCATGCACAAGAAGAAACTCATTGGAGTTCCTTTCATTAAGGCACAAATCAAGGAACCCTTTCTCACTATTATTTTTAACAATACTTTGGCCATGGCTTCATTCAAGTTGGAACCAAAGAGAGATTTTTGAGCCACGAAAGTGAGATCTCTAGCTGAGACACCAATACTGCTCTCATTTTTGGCTTCTCCTACTATCAAATCTTGATTAGATGCATTCACATTCTCTTCTTCATCACATCCATGCTTGTCTAGTAGTTATTTTGAGTTATATGTCAACAAGAATCTTCCTAAAGCGCCTTCAAAACACCTGTGAGCTCAAAATGTTGGGCTTTGGAGAGGAACTTGGGCAAAAATTGGTCCCCCATTTCTACTCTAATTTTTATGTGGAATAGTTCCCTCATCAATTCTCTGCAACTGTGAATGGATTTGATTGTTAGCACTATGAAAAAGAGTGAAATTACCATGAGTAGAGAATCTCGAGCCTCAAAATTCATAGGGTAGATCTCCAAACAACACCAACAAGCTTCCAGTCCAATGTTATAAATTTTCCCATGTAGCTTTCAACCTAAGAATATACTCCTAGAATCTATAGGGAATTTCCACATTACTGGTCTATGAAACCATTCAGATGAAATACTGCATGCATGTTTCAATCTGCAACAACTCATGTCTAGTGGAATGTTGTCCTAGTTCACATGAAAATTTTGCAAAACAACATACAAAATAATAATGCCACACAAAAACTACCAAGTTGCAAACTTAAATCAAATTGAGGAACCAAGAACGTGTGCCAGCCCTATCTTGGGCAATGCACCCTAGTGAGGACTAATGGTCATGGATCTGAAATATCTCCTTCTCTAAAATGGGAATTTTATATGGTAGTACACATACCATGCTACTTTTTTTGTTGCACTTGTTTCTTAGGATCTTAAATCCCTGAAATGTTTCTCCTATATGTTTTGGAATTCATTATTAAATCTCGTTAGATAAAGAATTGTTTACACCTTCCAATATAATCCTCAAGATGTATCTTATTTTAAACTGTGATACTAGGAAGTTAAGACAACTGCAAGAGCTGTACCAGTCTACGAAAATGGGGAAGAAGATGAGAGAATTGTTTTAAAATTTTTACCATCTAGTGTCCTCTATTCTAAACTTGTATCACCATAATTTTTAGTTGTATTCACATAGATCTCCAAGTTGCCTCTAGGATACCATGCATAAAAATTTAAAATATATCTAAATAACATGACACACTGAGGATTTGATGACACACCAAGTGGTTCCACCCATTCATGTTTCATTACGGTTGGACATGGCTTGCATCTAGAGAAAATATTAACATCTGATTGCTAAACTGTTTGGCCTTGCACCCATCATCAATTCCATTGTTGTTTCTCTCTACTTTGCTTCCCATTGGTCTGTGAATTTCATCCAAAATCCAATGACATAACATTGCAACTGCTCCACATCACAACCAACAAAATATTATTTTTTGATTGTTCTTTGGTGTCTTTACATAAACAAGATCTTCAATGCTTTTGGAAATTCATGGTAGCAAATCACATATAGTTCACAAGTTCTCCATGTTGCTAGACTTATGCAGCACAACAATATCTTCCTTTATTTGAGTAGATCACATGGAGATAGATAGTCTGATTATTCACAAATTTCAAAGGGAAATCATCATAGAACCATCTTTTTGTCCCTCTAGGAAGATCATCTCTCATTCATTATTTACTTTCAAAAACTTCATCCTCACCTTCTCACTTTGTTTCTCTATTCTTAGTCTAAGGCCATGGAGAAATGGTTGTTGATGTTGTTTTCATCACATTCTTGTACATTAATTTCAACTGGCGAGGGAGTAGTGATACACTCACACTCTTGTCACTCACAAACTCCTCTACCTTGATATAAGATTAGTAATCCTATCATAATCATTACATTTGTCCTCTGTTATCTTAAATGGGATGAGCACCGCTACCACAATTAACTTGATGTTCACCACAAAAATCAATCTGGCAATGTTCACTCCCAAATGCAAGGTGAATTTGAGCACAAGATGAGTGGGATTGTTAATAACATCTAGCACTTGAGGATCAGTGGAAACTTGATAAGAAAGAAGACATCAATGATGAAAGCTAGTTTTAATTAGAGTTTGATTGAACTTGCTGGTTTCTATGGTTAAACACCCATGTTACAATTTTTATTTTGTTGGTACTCAAATGTTATTTAAAAAATTATTTTAATGGATTTTTAAAACATTTCTAAAAATTGTGCTCATTTACTAAGGTTTTATGGGTGTTAGAAACCTCTCAAGTAACACAAGAATTTGAAAAAATGTTTTGTTGTTTGTTAATTCTATGTGTCATATTTACAAATGAAGTATTTATATTATTTGGTTGTTATGTGTATCATATTATGTTGGGAACGAAGTCCTCACATGTACCACCTAGGTTTGGTAATGGTTCCAGTGTACCAACTAGTCTCGGCCCACAACAATCTATCGAGTTGTATAAGTAAGTTCCAAATGGAGCCAATTACCCAAATCCGAATGTCAAACTGACTCCAAGGATGCAAGGAAATGTTATACTTCATAATTCCACAGTAGTTGAGGCCTATCGAAGGCAACTTGAGGTTTCAGCCTAGGTATCATTTTCATTTATAAGATGCTTTCATAGCTCTGAAAGTTCTTCATGTTTCAAGATATCTACTTTTGTACATTTCTCTGGGGAGGTAGTTTTGACTAATTTTATGAAATAGAATACATGATTTTGTTTTTGTAAGAATTTCCAATGTTTTGGGTGATAATTTGGATATGTTCACAAAGCATTTATCACTACTTGAGTCTGTTTTCACATTCATTTTTCAAATTCTCTTACATATTTTCTAAAATTGTTGTGGTTGTACTAATAGTGGGAATGTAGACTAGATTGTTAGAGGAAGGTTTGTCACTATGTATGTTATTGTGACATTGCTATGTGGATTTTTCTTGAAAAAAAAAATTTAGCCTCCACAACCTACAAAGGCTAAGAATGATGGTTGAAGGAGGTAACCTCATACCTATTTTGACTTGGTAGCTAGCCCTACTAGGATGGAGATGGCTCTCTCCTTGAAATCCCACAATTAATTGAGATGATTGGAGATGAAACAATATTTTAGGCTAGATGTTAAGCTCGATGTGGTTTTAAAGTATGGAGGGTTTGCTGGATGAAAACTGATCTTATGAGTTAGGCTTAAAATGATGCACAAAGTTTTAGATCGAGAAATTGTAGTGAATAATTAAAAGGGCAAGGTAGGTGAACATTTATGGCCTATTGGGATTGTCGATGTAGTGTAGATGAAGAGAGAGATTATAAACGAGCATAGGGATATGAATTCGTTTTTCAAGAAGAGATTAAACACAACATCATCATCTTATTTAAAATAGAACATTTATTCCTCATGAATTTTGCCTACAACCTTATAAGATAATGAGTGAAGGAAAAAGATTATGAAATGAAAATAAGAAAATATTTAATGGAGTGATTTACAGAAGAGACACATAACAATAGAATCTCATGACATGAATCCCTGAAATCAAGTTGCAAGTCCTCTTTGTAATAAAATGGTGAGAGACAATACACTAGCTCCCAGATCTTTACTATCGTAGCATTTAACCCTTCAAAATCATTACAAAATGGCTCATATAGTCACTGTGGTCGAAATCCTCCCTTGGAGGTTGAATTTCATGCCAGAAAACCCAACTTAATCCACCTATTTAATGTTTACTACATGCAAGGGAGGTTACCCAACTGTTTCCTTCTTTTTTTAACAACCATGAGACATTTTCTCAATGCATCAAATGGAAGAAAGACACCTAACTAACTCTACTTTAACCCATTTACCTTGAATTTTACCATTTACCCTCAATTACTTTTACCCTTTGACTTTTGCCAAAGTAAAACTGTCAATTGTCAAAATTCACATAGGATAATTTCATGAAATTTTATCAGTGACTGGTAGATGCACAACGAGCTCTTGGTGGCAACTTTTCGGTGTCTTCCTGAAGCCAAAATCTGAAACTGAGACGTGTTCTGGATAGCTTGAAGAGCGTAGTTGACTTTAGCATATTTAAACATCAAAATTGAGTCTTTTAAGAACGAGATATGATTATTCTCCCAAAGTGACTCTAGATGTGTAGCGAAGGGGAAAAACAGAGGCATAAACATGTTTTGTAGGTCTTTTTTTGCATTTTTCTCAAAGCTTGTGCTTTGGATAAAAAATATGACTAAATAAGTTTAGAGAGGAGGCCACCATCTTTTTGAAAATATAATTTTTTTTTTCCATTTGGAAGCTCTGGAAAGAAGCACAACGTGAGCTTGTTCCACTTCTAGGCATCGCTAGAATTGTAAGATTTAGCAAAATATGCCAAAAAATTTCTTCAAAAATTTCAAAATTTTGTTGAAAACTTGTGTTGATGCCTTTGAGAATAAGAGGTTAAGAGACAATGGAAGCATTAGTCAATAACTCCAACTTATTTTCCCCCTTTTACCTCCTTTGGCTTCTTTGAGTTTTCCCCTTAAGCTTCTAATCTTGATCTTTGCAATCATATTCCTGACATAATAATGTCTTTTCATATGCCTTTGAAGAGTGAGATCCATGTTAGCCTTCCTTAAGCTCTTCTTCATGTATGTTTTGACCTTTTCATCATATTTTTCCAATGTTTGAGTTTCTTCTTTAGTCTCATGAAGTTGTCCAAGTGATCTAATAGAGGATTCCTGCTATGCCAAGACTATCTTCCCTTGAATATCCATGCCTTGATCTATTCCAATCATGATTTCTTTACCTTTAACATTTGGAGCTTGAGTGGAAACCTGATATTCTTTGTAAGCTTTGCTTTTCTGAGCTATGGTTTCCACCATCTCTCTTTTCTCTTGCTACAATAGAGCTATCATATGGTTAGCTTTGGCAAAATCATCTTTCATTTGCTGGATGTGATCATCTTCGTGTTTCATAGCTTCTTCAAGATACTTATGCCCTTCTTGACTTGGTAAATATACCATACCTTGCTGCTCATAATGATGATCTTGATGATGTTTTGAAGGAGAAAACAAAAGCCTCTTATGGTATAGGTCTTGGTAACCTCAGCCCTAGGTTTCTTTGTCACTGATTCTTTGGGTGATTAAGCTTCCAACATGTTTGATGAACCCACCTCTTGCATCATAGGTGACATGGTTTTCTATTGGGTAGGTGTAGTAGCTATGGGAATTTGCAAAGTTTCCTCAATGAAAGTATCCCATGTCATATTCTTTTCTACTAATTGATGGAAAATCATTGTAGATGACATGGTTTGGTGTTGGCTTGGTGTAGTAGCTATGGGCATTTGCGAAGTTAGCTCAATGAAAGTATCCCATGTCATATTCTTTTCTACTAACTGATGGAGAATCATAACTTTTACCAAGCTATGATGAAAAAGGCTAGGATGATGCTCTTTGTCTTTCACTTTCACCTTTTCAGACATTTTACCTATGATCCTATACAAGAAATTACACAAATTGAGAGATTTGGCAGTTGTGAAGTGCATGAGTAATCTAATGTGGTATTGATACAAATTTGAAAACCTTCCTTCACATGTAAAATACTTTATGATGACCTTCATTAATGATGCATATTTCTCCAACAAATATCTAAATGGGAAAACATTTGAATGAGCTCCTTTGGATTGTGATTTCAAGTAGGGTTTGTATTCTTCAATGTCTAGGTCCATGTCACCTAGATTTGGTATTCCTGTAGCATGAGATATAGCATCTACTGAAAATATAGAATTAGTCCTTGCAATAGTAGCCTTTTCTCTTTTCAAAGTGTTGGAAAAAAATACTTGTGAGCTTCTCATGATAGCCCACTTCCTACGACATATTGCCAATGAGGGATAGAAAACTAGTTTTTCTTGCCAATGGGAGAGCGGAGCTCAATGGTAGGAGGATAGATGAGTGCCAATGAATTTCTCCTTTGTATTTTTTCCTTTTATGAGATGAGTTGACCTCTTTTGAGTGAGGATGGGACCCACTTGTCCATTTGATATTTTATGAGAATTATTACTTTTTGATGCCACAAAACACTTGAAAACATCATTTAGAACCCTTTTACAAAATTTCCTCTTCCATTCATGATGACCTGTGTGTAACATGAATTTTATTTGACTTTTTATGGTTTAACTCCATCATGACACCTATGTACCATGAAACCATGAATTTTACCATTAAACCTCTGAAATGACCTCTGACCATGTGATGATAACTGACATGATGATTCTATCCACGACTCATGACTCATGACCATCCATGATGGAAGTACCAAAATGACTTTTTTAAAACCCTAATCATGATGGAAGAAGGAAAACACGTAAATAAATTAAACCAATGACCAAATTTTTATTTGAAAACCTAATGAAATGATAAAAATTTGACTTGAGGCCCTAACAAAAACCTTGTAAGAGCATATTTGATCACTGGTGATAGGGAAAACTAACTGACGTTAACAAATTCATCATTTGACATTTTATAAATGGGTAGATTATGCTCAGGGCGATAATGTTCCTACTCCTTTTATGACATTTAACCAGACTAGATTTCCATCAACGATTCTTCGAGAGGTAAGATTGTCTACTTTCTCATGCTTTCAATTGTATCTAAGAAATTTCTAGGTTAATTATGTCTCTTCTCTCCTATAGATGAGTATTATTTATCTTGGGTTCTGCAATTATTATTAACAACCCTGTTTTTATGTGATTGACATCCCAGTTACTTGTAAACTAGGATAACAAGTTACAATCCACAATGCATTTAGTACCAAAATCACCCCTTGTACTTGTTGCACGTATGATATTTTCTCTAGAGGAACATATGTTGTAGGTTGTACTGCTATACAAAAAAACACTGATCCTTGCTCTCTTGCTTGGCCTTCGTGTAGGTAGGGCCTATTTTCTAGGGGATCACTATTTGAGGGTGACTTTCAAGTCACAGGATCGGTTCATGACTGCCAATGTTTTTGGGCCCATATAGCTTGTGAATAATCCCAATGCTTTTGTCACAGTTTCTTCGACAAGCAACCATGCGCATTGGAAATGCTTCTTCTTTGTTATTGATATGTTCAATTTTGTGATGTTTTTGGATAGGCTAATTCATGGGATTGAATTTAGAGTATATAGGCTAATTTGTGATACAAAATTTCTGATACTATTTCAAAGGTTTTGTTTTTGAGCTACAAAATGCAGGATTCTCCTCCCCCACTCCAATATAGGCACAATCATGGCCTATTTCTATGCAAAATTAGGACATAGTAGCCATTGTCAAAACAGGTTCTGGGAAAACATTAGGTTAACTTTTACTTGCATTTGTTCATATTTGACGCCATTGTAACAACATTTAGATGGGCCAAAATACTTGTTTTGGCACTAATGTGAAACTTGCAACTCAAATACAAGAGGAAGTGATTCCATCGTGATGCCACCAAAAATGATGGAAAGCTTTTCAAACTGCTAGCATTCAATCATTTATACATATTTACCTTCCTTGATTTTCCACTTTGCACTTTGTTCCCTCCAATACACTCAAAATGGATGTTTTCACATATTAGATAGATATGATCTTTCATGCATTCCCAATGCAAACATGTTGTTGTAATTTTGTTCCTTTTTCGTCATGTCTTTATCTAGAAGACCACCTTATGGGCACATCATGAAGTCCATATCTTCGTACAAACCCACGTATTCCAATTTGAACCAAGGTAATAAAATATTAATTCATCTTACCTCAGAAATATTTATATCCAGAGGTAATTCCCATACCATACCCATTTCCAAAAAGGAATTATGGCCTCTCCTTTTGGACTCAGTGCAACCCTTGCACAATTCACAAATAATGAGGTTCTAAGTCTTTGCACACATTTTTTATTTCAGAATTCCAACAAAAATTGGAGTTATCAAAACCATCAAGTGAAATGTCCAGTGAGAGCATAAGATGCCACACTTTCCAGAAAATAAATTTAATAATGGAATTGTAAAATGGAAACGCATTCCTATACATATTTTGAAATGGATCTCAACACATTCAATGCATTTTCAACATCAATCTCCTTCCTGGCATTAAATTATATACAAGATGATTTTCCTCCCAACGCACATCTATTGGATGATCATTTTTGCATATCCATTGCTATGATCAACAAACATTAGAAGCAAAAGCTCTTTAATTCTCGAACCACAACTTCTCCAACATAGCTCATAAGGACATTATACTTCATGACTTTCAAGTTCTATACTTAAAACTTTATTGTAGATATCACAGATTAATTATCCTCTCTGAGTCCATATCACATTCCTAAGACACATATGTCTAATTGGAACACTAGGCATCCTTTAAAGGTTTTCCTCTCATCATTCTAATATAGAAGTTTCTCTTTTTGTATGCTAGTATTTCATCTGATAATTCCTAGCTTTGAAATCATGCCCTTATCCACATTAAGTCTTTGCTTCAGGCTCTTGTGCCAATTTCATATACACGAAGATTTCAACTAATTCAAAATGGTTATGATATTCATCTAATCCCTTTCATTACAATTTTCTTTGTGATACCAACATCATCAATTTATGAGTTCTACTCTCATTATACCAGGGTAATTCTATATAGAAAACACCCTTCTTGAATTCCCAAATGAATTTGTCTGCTATCTTTGTTTGTAATAAATATTCCTCATGCCTGCAACTTACTGTGGTTCTTACTATGAACTACAATATGGGAATCATAACCCATTTCTACTTGACTATCATTCTTGTAGATGAAGATATAAACAAACTGAAGGAAGAGCCTCATACAAAATCCCAACATTTGATAATATAGAAACAACTTAGATGTCACAAATGATTGGCTTATTTATTTCTATGATGACTATAAATCATAATTTCTTGGTTGGCATCTTTTCCATATGCTACTCACTCTGGTCTCTCTATTATGCGGGGGGTTATCATGGCCCTCTTTGATCTCACTAATCTAGTATATTAGGGGTTTGTTCAACTCCTCAATAGCTCAATTTATCCTTTGTTGTAGCTATCCAATTTTTATGCTACTCACCTTTTGAATGGAGGTTGATGTTTTGCATGATTTCTACTTCCCTCACCTTCTCCTTCTAGTCTTATTATCCTCCAATTTTTTAACATTGTATTAGTTTCCTCTAATTTTCTAGTCTTTTATTTGCATTATGAGATGTCAAATTGCACCTACCCTACTTCTTTGTCTCTAGTTGAGAAATTGGTATAGCTGTTTCTCATTCTAGGGTACTTGGAAGACTCCAAGATAGTCTTGAGGATGATAATATTTGAGGATGTTTCTATTGACCTTGCTACCTCTCTAAGTTTCTTACTTTGGAATATCAGGAATCTCACCAAAGGATATGAAGTTATTTCCTTCTTTCCCATGAATGTCTATCTTATATTTTTCATTATGTTCCTTTTTGTTTAGGGCATGTGTCAGACATGTTTTTGGTTGGTGTCCAATGAAGAGGACATGTGCCAAACGTGTTAGACATGTATCCTCACATATTGGTGTCTGACACTAGGATACAAGATATGAGGCCCATTTGGAGGTGTCCTATTACTTAGTCATTAAGTAAAAGAAAATAAAAATTTCAAAGTGCATTTAGCCTCCTAGCTTGAGCGCTCCTCGATAAAGGTCATTTATTTCTTTCATTGTAACCATAATGATGGTGAAGAGGGTATTGACCATGTTAAGTGGTTTTTAGGCTCATGTCAGCAAGGATGTTCGCTAATTTTGATTTTCAAAATCTTCAAATGATAACAGGTGGAATTGGAAGTAGTGTTTTCTCATGAAATTCCTTTATTGAACTTAACTTAAAAAGTTCAAATTTGTTGTCTCACAATCACTAAAATTTAGAATACATGCTTTATGTACTTTGTGTAATGGGGTGAATGACAAGTAGTTTTTAATTTTGAATGACTTCAATGCTTGAGTGATCATGGTTCTCCTTCAACATTTCTTCAAGTTATATTAAGAATTTTTTATTACACCCATCATAGGTTGTAGAAGCTTTGTTCAGGGACTCTTTCCATGTAGGTTTCCCATAAATCCAAATATTCATCAATGAGGGGAAATAATATATTGATATTCAATGTATATCCTTTTTCCACCAGGCTTTTGTGGTTGAATGGAACAACATAAAGTGGTTGAAACTCTTTTAATATTGCTTAGAATAACTACGATGAACCCAAATTAGAAATGATATTAATTCTTTGCTTAAAGTGGCATTGGAATGACTTTAATTTGGTTCACAAGTAGAAAGAAAATCAATCCACAATAAAGGTTTCCAGTTTTGACAGCCAAAACTTGTAGAGCTAGAAAGTAGACTTTTTAAGGGTATATCTTCCTCAATATTACTTAAAATTTATATTATGACCCCAATCTGAAAATGACATCAAAAATTTACTTTGGATAACACTGGTGTGATTGAAATTAGGCTCCTAAACAAAAGGAAATACTAAAGTCACACCACAATATAAGAATCAATTGATTTCATTTTTTTGGGTATGGTTTTGAGGCCGCAACTTAAAATGGTTGTAACTTCCTTAGTATGGCTTAGAATTGAAATTATAACCCATTTCGGAAATGGTAACACAACTCCACTTTTGATGGCATTTGGTGTGACTACAATATGGATTCCAAGCAAGCATAAATGCTACAACAAGATAATATGAAAAAAACAAAACAAAATGATTTCACATGACTCAAATTGTTGCTTTGATACTACTTGTTAAGATTGATAATGCAAAATAATAACATGGGAACACACAATTGGACTTCATTGGATTTCTATTATCCACATTAATCAAGTGAGGGCAAGCTCTCCCAACCACTTCAAATGGGATGACCTCCAATACGAGTGACAAAGCATGATAGATAAAAATCCCTTGATTACATGAGGAGTATTCCATCACTAGTTACAACCACTCTAGCTATTGTTACACTAATCCACCATTAGTAGACCTTACATAATGAACATAGTGACTTTTATTTATTTACCATCATAGTAGGCTTTTGTTAATGACTCAGCCGCTTTACATTAATTAACTACAATACATCTATAAACTTTACTCTAATGGATATTTCTTCCATTATTACATTATTGGAGAGGGTCATGATGATAATTGCATCTTGCTTTAGTGCTGGAGTGAAGTTGATACAGGGGATTTTAGGCAATTATTATTTGGCCTTATGTAACTTACTAATACTATAATATGGAAATTTAGTTCATCATAATGACACAATAATGATGCTATCAGAATGTGGCTCATTGTGGGATTTGTCACTGAAATTTAATTTGTGTGGTTAGTTGAAATTTAATGTGACAAACTAACCAGCCTTGTGGTTACTTTATATATTACTTTTATTTTTTTGGGCATGATTTCTAGGCCCTTGCTGTTAGTGATCTCTCTGATCCCATGAACTTTTTTTCCCTCCTTTTTAGGATTTGGTGTGACATGTGGGTATGTGTCATCTATCCATCCTAGTTTCTTTCCTTTACTTCTATTTCTCTTCCGATCTTATTGTAGCATCCTTGGAATAGTATTGGCATGAGGGACACATCCATCTGATTCTTTATCTATTTTTTCTTATTTCTTTTAACAAATATATGTGATGGTTTCTCTCCACTACCTTGCAATGACGTTTTTTGTTTGTTTGTTTGTTTTCTTTTTCTTTTTATCTTGAATCATATTTGAATTTCACTAATAATAACCTGGATTTATAAATTTATTTTAACACCAAATTGACATCATGATAAACATATGAATATCCCATTAAATATGATATAAATATGGTTCAAAGAATCTCAGCATTAGCCTAAGCACGTGGCATAGTAATTTTTGAGGTGTGAAGTTTTATTGGAGGCACTATTCGTTTGTTTGTTTTGGTTAGAAAAAGGGTTTTCTCTTGGTTTTATGTGACTTTAAATTTATTATTTGTAGCATGTTTAGAAATGGGAAATAATAATGTATGACATTTATCTTGTAGAAATTGATGTTGAATGAAAGGATATAAAGTTTAACCAATCTACAATGTTCTTTGGTAAAGGAAAATGAACATCTTAAAAACATGCCTATGAATACACCATATACAAAGTATAAAAACAAGTAATATATGGATTTTTCTTTTGCATATATGTTATTTTTTCTACCCAAGATATCACAACAAGAAAAATATTGATATTGTAGGAATTGTTTGAGGACCTCATTAAGGCCAATTTTTTTGATGTCCTTGATTGATACCTTCTCATGACATGAAGGTTTTAAATATGAATTAATATGTTCTTGAAACAAATCAAATTCAAAATTTATAGATATAAATGATAAAAAATTCAATGCCTTCATTTGATTGTTACTCAACCCTGGTGTGGGCAGATTATTGGAAATGGGATTGAAAAAAGGATAGGGAGACAATGTAGAGAATGTTTTGGATATGATTCATTTGTTGTTCGAGATCCTTCAGGCACATGAACCATCAATTTTTGAAATGTTTCTAGTAGGGATTCTTGTGGTTTTTAATATTGTGATTTTTTCACCTCATGGTTATTTTGGGCAGGCAAATGTTTTAGGAATGCTAGACAAGACACTAGTGGATAGGTAAACAATTTTTTTATAATTGCAATGCTCATTCCATGATATCCTCTCTTTATTTTTTGATTATATTTTTAACGTTTATTTTGATTTTGGTTTGTCTTTTAATTATGAAATTGAAAACACTTGGTATTATGTACATTTAAAAAACATCCAAAGCTTGAAGATGAGTTTAGTATTACATGATATTAATTGAAATTTTTTTAGTTGTTTTGTGTTAAAATATTTTCATGACTATTAAACAAGTTTACTTATGTGTTGTTATTTGGGCATAGGTTGTCTATATACTTGACCAAGTTCATGCATTAGAGAATGAAATGTTGTTGCGAATAAAATGAGAAGGATTAGAAATCTCACCTAAGATTATTTGTTTTAACAAGTTATATACAACTTGATCTTTTTATCATGTAACTTAGATGACATGATTGTGCCTAAGATTTCTCTAAAGGTCGAATACTAAGTTATTAAGGTGTTATTTTTTATGGTTATGTTTAATTTGTTTTTTTTCATATAGGTCATCAGGCCACATAGTGGCCACTATTAACAAACTAAAGAAAACTTGTTCGAGTTTCTTGCTTTATGGGGAATATGGCATTCACATTGCTGATGTATAGGTATATGTCGTATAAGTCTTTTACAGTCTATTTTTGTTTATATTCAAGTGTTCATTGTCTTTCATGTCTTATAATTTGCATTGTATATTCTTTCATTTTCGGGAGAGAAACACAGTATTGATGGTAAGAAGCAGGAATTGAATAAGAAGCATTTACCTATTACAGAGATGGTGTGATTTGTATTTTTTCCGTTCTTCTTTTTTGGTGGAAGAAAAGGTAAGGTATTGGGAATAAAAATTGGGTAAAATAAAACTTACGCTCAGTGAAGGTGAGTTCTGGAGATAGAACAATTCCTTCTGTCGTGTATCCCCAGTCAATGCACCTTTAGATGATTTCATCTCCTAAGGATTTTAGTACAAAAGAGGAGAGCAATTACAGTGGAGTGACAAATGTAAAAAGAGAGAGAAGAAAACTAGTCTAGTGATACCCTTAGAGCCAATATCCTGCATAAGACACACACATAGAGGCTGATGATCAAGTCTTTAGAGTTGGTGAATTCACTTGCAATGTCTTGGCAAGACAGTGATAATGTTTTGAAGTGATAAAACAATATTTCATGTGTACAATGTAGTCCAAACAATATTAAGTTGGAAATTCATGTTGTAATACTTGACAATTTATATAATAAAATTTGTGGTTGAAATTATTAACATTTGCACGTAATATTATTTAGTATTGTAATTAACATCTGTAACTTTGCGTTCTCATATTAGATGAACATGCACATTGTATGATTTTTTTTTTTTAATTTAGTCACAAAATCATTCTAATTAATTATTTTGATTAATAATGAACAAAAAATCAATCTAAAACTACTAAATTAGTAGTTTATATTGATTAATGATGAAAAAATACATTTATTATATATGACCAAATTAGTCGTTTATAATGGTTATTAGAGAAATCAAAATGAAATGAATAGAAAATACTAAATCAGTCATTTATATAATGAATACGAAACTACCAAAAAAAGATAAATGACTACTACAAATAATAAATTTGTGATTACAAATGATTAAAATTTGCATATATACGACTATTAGTAGTTAATTTACATTGTCTTATAACACGACCAAAATTTAGTCATATTTCTTTGGTCATTAATTGGTTTCAAACGATGACTAAAATTTGCATATATATGACTATTAGTAGCTAATTTATAGTATCTTATAACACGACCAACATTTTAGTCATATTTTTTTGGTCATTAATTGGTTTTCTCGGGTAATCATATAGTAATATATTTTCTTGTATATTTTGTCATTAATTGTAGTAATTAATTACTAAATTTATTACAAAATATACTAGTAGATGATAAAATTGAGACAACTAATTAATGACTAAGCTAAAAACGACTAAAATTTGGTCGCATTATAAGGTACTGTAAATTGGCTACTATTGGTTACCGACTGAAAAATGGTCATTAATATGCAAATTTTAGTCGTTTTTTTAGTAACTAATTAACCATTTTATACTAGTGGTATGCTCACAACTATTTATTTAATAACCACAAAGGTGACATGAAATAATAAAATAGAGGCAATTTAAGCTGCGAGCATGTTCAAGGGTGACCTGTGAACTTGCACAAACTATTAATGACCAAGAAAAAAATGTAAAAACAAAGAGAATAGGCTTGAAAACAACTAGCAAAATCAGGAAAGAAAATAGTTTGGTTGCCAAACCTGTGTATTGGAAGCTGAAACAAGGGTGTACCAATTCCTCTTTCTTTGCATTTGGTTGCTACCTACATAGAGTCACAAAAAATAAATGATGTTAGGGGTTGAACGTAATCCAAATTATTCATTGTGATTAATGGAAAACAATGCATAAAAAGTAAACCAAACAATGTAAGAAATGAAAAGAACAATGAGAAACAAATTGAACAAAGGCTATGGGGAAAACATCCTATTTATTAGTTTTTGATGGTAGAGATACAATAAGTGATACTGATAATTGAAGCGAAAAATTAGGGAAATGGTGACCTTTGGATCTCAATGAGGATTTCTTTCTCCATTCTTCTTGCAAGCTCTCTCTCTCTCTTAGTGAAGTGCGGAAAAAATATTAAACTGATGGAATCTTTTTTCTACAATGTAATTATTGATTTCTTGGGGTAATTTTGATAGTATAACAATGCATAAGCTTATCTTGTGGGTTAGTCCTCCATTCCCCTAAATTTATAGAAATCGAAACAACTCCTTCCCTCCTTGGTTTATTAATGAGAAAGGGACTCAAGGACGGATAGTAGGCCTCCTTAGGGGTTGATATCCCCTCAAATTAATATTGATGAGGCTTGAGATGTGAATGGTTGACCTATTACTATCAGAGAGAGTCAACCTAATTCATGTAATGTTATCTTGGGACACTGACTTGACATTTGGATGAACCCTCGTGGCATGGTAAAACATGCCTTTGGGATGCCCACAAGGTTTAATTCTTTTAAATGGACCTTAGAGAACCTTTGGTTTTTTGTGTTTTATTTTGTTTCCAATAAATAATGATACACCTATATTTTCTACTTTTGACTCTGAGTGCCATCTGACTTGTACAACTGTGTATATGTTTTTTCCATATTAACAAAATGAATCCAAGTAACCTCCTATACACCATGAAAAATAAACACTTCTGCAGGTTCAAATGAATAATATAGAAGTAAAAAAAAATCACTCATAGGTGGGTAGGATGGTCCTCACATCATCAAGAATGAGCAGCAAGGTTATCTAGGTATGCGTCCACTCTTTATTTAATGTCGTGCAAACCATATGACATGGCCTATTCTAAAGTAGCTCTATCTTTTTTGATATCAAAATGAAATTTCTTATAAGAGAATGTTCGAGAAGGAAAGATAAAGACATAATTATATTGATATTCTAGCTTTATCTATGTTTCATTATAGCCTACAAAACCATCAATGAATGAGAATATCTCATTCTCGGCACACTCGTCCATTATTTGACCGCTAAATGGGATCAGATAATTATACTTAGGAAATAACTTATTTATATCCCTATAGTAAACAAAAATTAAAATAATGTCTATCCCTTTTGTGACCAAAACAATGTTAGGGACCCATTCGATCAAGGGTACTAGATAGATAAAACTAGCCTTTATAATATTTTCAACCTCTTCTTTAATAGTAGCTACCTTATGAGGATTCATTGATCCTTTAATGAACTAGCTTGGCTCCATCCTAAGTATTAATCTCATGTTTTACAGTCCAAGGGTCAATACCTAACTTTTTTTGTAAGACCAAGTGAAATCATCACATAATTCTTTGAAGAGGGTGGTGTAGATTTCAAATTTTTAGGGATTACAGTCTACAACTATATGGATGTGTTCGATGATATGCAATTTGATAGTGATGTTGATGGGTATATTTTGTTGAAAATAATAACAAAAAATGCTAAAAATAGCATTTGAGGATATACTTCAACTCTGTTGGAAATAGCAAAAAATAGAAATGCTAAAAATAACATTGCTATAAATAGCATTTTGAGATAGACTCCAATTTTATTCAGTCCTTGAATTAAAATTCGAATTTAGTCTCACTAGCTATTTGAAAAATTATTAATTAATTCATCTTGAGTTAATTATTTGGAGAAATTAAAACATGAAGTCTTTGTGAAGTCATGCAACAATTATCCCTTTGATTGAGGAAGTTATCCCTTAATTAAGGAGATAAGGATGAATTGTATTTGAGTTGTAATTAGTTAGCTTAGTTAACTGAGTTAAGTCCAGTTAAATTAGTTCCAAATAGTTGGAGGAACTAATTTTGAGTTCATTCAATTAATGCATGCATGCATTCAACTAGTGTTCTCCAGATAACTGAATATTCTCTCATAAATAACCAATGCATGTCATTTTAGACAGAGACCCAGTTGAGATTAAAGGAATGGATAATGTACTATTAGTTGGAGGAATTTTCCTATAAAGGAAACTCATCCGTGTAGAAGGAATTATATCCTTTAGGATTGCACAACTATTTCAGAGGTTAGTGTTGTGTTTGAGAGGTTTATTCACATAGGTTGTAGCTAGAGGACCCATGAGAAACTGCGCAAGGAAATAGGAGGCTTGGAGGACTGAAGGAATGCATATGTGTTGTATATTCTATCTATGAGCAGCAGTGAGGGATTGTACTGAGAGCTGGATAGCTTGTGAGCTAAAGCTTTTTGTAATCCTGAGATATTTCCACTTGTATGATAATACAGATAGCGGAGTTTTTAGTTGAGGCTTTCCCTAGAGTATTCTTCTATGTTTCATGTGTGATTGAATCTTGGCTTTCCCTAGAGTATTCTTCTATGTTTCATGTGTGATTGAATCTTCTTCTCTATTATATGTTTTCTCTTTGATCTTGCTCAAAATTGATTAAGCTTCCGCAAGTTTGATTGTAGAAGTATATTAAGTATTTTGCTTTAGTACATTGCATAATCAGTTTAATCTACAATGAAATTTCTACATGGTATCAAAGCGAGGTTTGGTAGAAAAAGTTCTATATTGTATCGGAGAAATGGTGAGTCTTTCTCTCCTCGGTCTTCCTAAGAGCTAGTATAGATACCAAGAGAACATTATACAAGGAAGAGAGGAACTGTTGGATTGGGAATGACTATCGTCAGATCTCATGCAGGAGGAGATCAAGAGGAGCACCAGAGATGGTTCTTCATCCAAGGAGGATGAAGAAAATTTCACCTTAGCGATTAAGGAAAAGAAAGGGAAGGAGAAGGATTCTCATCCCAAATCGAATTCTTCTCATGGTGGGAAGAAGATTGACAAATCTAAAGTGAGATGCTTTAATTGTCATGAGGTGGGCCATTATGCAACTAATTGTCCATTGAAGAAATCCAAGAAGGGATCCTTGGAAGGATCTGAAGGTGAGGCATTGGCCTCTCAGTTCGAATTGGATTTTACCCTCATCACATTTTTGGTTTCATTGATGATGGGTTGTGGTTGGTTTTTTGACAGTGTAGCCTCATTCCACATAACCAACAATAAAAGTTTATTCAGTACCTTGGAGGAGAAGGACCTCCTGATGTGCATATAGATGGGTGATGATGGAAAGTATTGTGTTTCATGTGAAGGTACAATTTCTTTTCAAAGGGAGCTTGGAGCTTCTATCACCCTGAATGATGTGAAGTATGTGCCTGGACTGAAGAAAAACTTGGTATTGATTGTGATGGTGGAGGACAAAGGATACAATGTTGTCTTTAGTAATGGAAATGTTTTCCTTAGATACATCACCATGAGACAGGTGAAGCAAATCGGTTCACGAGTCAAGAACCCGTATGCTCTTGAGGTTCAAGATGCATGCAAAGCCTTGAGGAGCAAGGAAATTGTTGGAGACTTGGTGGTTGAGAGGGAGAGTACATTACCTCTCAACATGCATCACCAGAAGAAGTCTCAGACAATTGTGGAGGAGCCACAATTGGTGAAGCAACTTCAAGAGGTTGTGGAGTAGCCACAACTGGAGAAGCTGAGAGAAGATTGAGTGGAGGTATCCACTCATACAAAGACCTCTAGTAGGGGGGAATTTTGAGCTAAGTGGGCAGAGGGATCACATGCATCCATACCTCCAGGTTTGAGGTGGGGTGATGTGAAGTGATAGTCCCAAGAAGGCTGAAATAGGGGCAGGATCCTTGAGGTACCCAGCCTCTTTGATTAGACCTTGCTATAGGAGCTCCGACGAGGAGTAGCAGGACTGGCTGAATGGGTAGAGACAGATGCAGATGGAGCAGTATAGGAAGCTTCAACATTAGAGGATGTTTCTAGCCCAACAGGGAGGTCAGTTGGGAGATCAGTTACTTACTTCTCAGTAAGTGAGTTGCAGCATAGTTGTGGGTAACACGATGCAACATGATGAGAGGAGGTGCAGTGCGAATGCAGTGTTGGGAGACAGGACCAGCAGAAACATGAATGTTGCAGGAGGAATCAATGTGATTGATGCAGTCAAAGATCAAAGTGACAGAGGCTAGAGCAGTCAAATACTGAAGAACATAGAGTTGCATATTTTTTAGTCGACAAAGGCAATAGCAGTTAGAGACTTTGATGATAGAGGCATTATTTTGATTTAGGTTGGATATTTTTTGTTTCTGGAGTTGCTAGAGCAACAACACTTGAGAGAAGTGTTCCAAGCAGAACATTCCAAAGGTTCAGGATCGAGTTTGAGTTGAATGCCTTTCTTGTTGAGAGGGAGTGTTGAAAATAACAACAAGAAATGCTAAAAATAACATTGCTATAAATAGCATTTCAGGATATACTCCAACTCTGTTGGAAATAGTAAAAAATAAAAACGCTAAAATAGCATTGCTATAAATAGAATTTCAGGATAGATTCCAATTTTAATTAGTCTGTGAATTAAAATTGAGAATAAAATTCGAATTTAGTCTCACTAGCTATTTGAAAAATAATTAGTTAATTCATCTTGAGTTAATTAGTTGGAGAAATTCAAACATGAAGTCTTTGTGAAGTCATGCAACAATTATCCCTTTAATTGAGGAAGTTATCCCTTAATTAAGGATATAAGGATGAGTTGTATTTGAGTTTTCATTAGTTAGCTCATTTAACTGAGTTAAGTCCAATTAAATTAGTTCCAAATAGTTGGAGGAACTAATTGTGAGTTCAATCAGTTAATGCATGCATGCATGCAATTAGTGTTCTACAAATAACTAAATATTCTCTCATAAATAACCAATGCATGTCAGTTCAAACAAAGACCCAGTTGAGATTAAAGGAAGGGACGATGTACTATAAGTTGGAGTAATTTTCCTATAAAGGAAACTCATCCATGCAGAAGAAATTATCTCCTTCAGGATTGCACAGTTATTTCAGAGGTTAGTGTTGTGTGTGGGAGGATTATTCACACAAGCTGCAACTAGAGGACCCAGGAGAAACTACGTAAGGAAAGAGGATGCTTGGAGGACTAAAGGAAGGCATATGTGATGTCTATTCTATCTATGAGAAATAGTAAGGGATTTTACTGAGAGCTAGATAGCTTGTGAACTAAATCTTTGTGTAATCTTGAGATATTCCTCTTGTATGATAATAGTAGGGTTTTTAGCTAAGGATTTCCCCAAAGTATTATTCTGTGTTTCATGTGCGATTGAATATTCTTCTCTGTTATATGTTTTCTCTTTGATCTTGCTCAAAATCGATTAATCTTCCGCAAGTTTGATTTTAGAAGTAGATTAAGTATTTTCTTTAGTACATTGCATCATCAGTTTAATCTACGTGAAATTTATACATTTTTTTCTAAATTATCATCATATTACCCTTTAAAAGAACATCATAAAGTATGATGGGGGACTAGGACAACTCAATAAGGATAGTGAAGGCTAGTATTTGTTGTGAATCATGTAATGATTCCAACCTAATGGGAAATAACGATTGATGGTGAGGTTACTCCCAAGGGAAATGATGGATTGTCATGACTTGTAAGATAGATTTATTAGTAGGAGATCAATATAATGGAAGTCATTAAAACATGGATTACCAACATCCCAAGTGGGAAAAGGGTAATCACCAAGGTATTCATCTTATAAGACACTCAGATAATCATTAATTGATGCATACTAGATTTCTTGATAGAAAATATTAATTGAGCTAAGTGGCATTTTCTACCATATAATTCTACATCCGAAGGATATGACACTATCGAGGGGTTAATGGACCACGAGATCACTTGTGATGGAAGAGACCATATGCATGGGAGAAACAATCGTAGAAGGAATATCAGGCAGTGGCATTACAAAAATTCTCATTAAAAATAAGTTTTTAAATATATTCGCACCAATAATTTCATATCCTAAAGAGTTGTCACCAAAAAATGGCATCATAGTTCACTTAATGGTTTTCCTAGTTGTCATGCAATAAGAAAACCAATTAATCTTAGCTATCTTTTCTTGATGGAGAAAGTGAAGAACATGAAATCATGACAACATGACAAATATCATAACATAAAACCAAATATGTCCAATGAGAAAATTATACTCAAGTAAGGAATCAAATACCTCTAAAATAATAATGACACTTTTCCCCAAGTTTTGATGGAAAATGAATGGATAAATCCCTTAGCTAAAAAGGTGTGGCCATTAGAGGCATGGAATTTGGTTTTCATCTAAATGAGTGCTAGAGAACCAATAACTTTCTATCATGAAGAGTCCATCATACAAGTGGAAGATCCTTCATCCATAAGAGTGTTGGGCATGGAATCCCCCCACAACATGTTTTCGGGCTCAAAGCCCAAGTTTTGAGTACTATTGTTGTAAAGATTCCAAGAATTGCGGTTGTGGAATGAAAATTGTATGTTAGAGTCATAGGGTTGTCCGCCCTAATCTTTGAATGTAGTGTCAACCTACCCATGGTCTGAGGACAAAGGGATTGTATAAATAAAGTGAAGCTCTATGTCATAAAGAAAAAAAGAGATAGAGGAAAATGAGTGGAGTTTAGAAGATAGCGAGAATAGAGTAAGAGTCTAAGTGCTTTGGGTCATAGTAATAGGAAGACACTCTGCAGTTGAGTGCACAAAGGCCTAATAGAGTCCGTAGCTGAGTGCGTGGACCCTTGCAGTTGAGTGCACAGGTAGAGTTGAGTCTGTAACTAGAGAAAGAGATAATAAAGAGAATTTTGATTCCAAATCTTGTGTATCTATTTTGAATTATCATATGGTTGATATCTTCTACAATTATACTAATTTATTTATCACATGCACATATATGAATGTTGAACACTGTTAAGTATAACTAAACACATATAGATAAGCTAAGTTAATCCACTAATATCAGGTTAATAGTAAGTATTTGGGTAATAACAATGTTTGGGCCTTGAGTAGGGCTGCGTGAAGGCAGCATTGCTTGTTGCGGGGTAAATATAGGTGCACATAACGAGATGCATGCAGGGTCAAATCATGGACCAACTCAAATCATCAAACATCTCTAGGGTGTAGAAACTTGTTTCTAGCACCCTCCCATACTACTTCGGGTGAGACCTCAGTCCACACTCCCCAAACTGTTGCCGAAAGGGCTAGTAGTACCGGGATTTGTTTGGCTAAATCACTTCTAAACCTAGGTTGGGCCAAACAAGCCAACAAATGGTTCCATTGCCAAGACCAAGATATACATAAGGGATATCTGATGTCGTGTCACTGGAATCCAACAAAGAAAGAAATTGAAGGGTGGTTGGACAAGAAGATTCACGAGTTTGCGGTGTAGGAAAACATGGATTTGCGAGTATCTAAGGAACAGTGGTTGGAGTGCTACTTATATACGGAAATCCATGAAATTTTCTTTGCATCCTTTCCTTTTGAGTTGTATGAGTGGATCGCGAAGCTATCAGATAGTCAAGGAGGGTGTAGGGTCGACAAACCAATTGTGTGGACTTTGGAATTAGTGTGCAAACTAGAAGCGTTAGGAGATAAGATCGCACGAGCTATGGACCATTGGCTTGATCAAATTATAAGAGGATTTATCAATGAGTTTGCGATAGATATGACTGTTAGCTACAACAAGGCAGAATGATGCTTCCTCAAAGGACCGCGAGGTAAGTATATTAAATATTTAAACACTTGGATTAAGATGCTATTGTGTGAAAAGTGGGTTATGTGAATAAATTAATGTTTGGGACTATGCAAAGTGGAAGATCTACAAAAATAGTAGTAGTCAAGAATTAGAAACTAGTCCCTTAATTTCACCCTTGCGGGAAAGCGAGGAAGAGCTCATGAAGGTTTCTCCAAGAAGCATGGTTAGTCTGATAGTACATAGAATTTTGTGCTTACCACCTCCACCTACATTGCCACCAGTCTCACCATCTTCACCTTCATCTCAACCCACCCTACCTTTGCCACCACCACTTTTCAATATGATGAGCACGATCAAACTGTCGGCATTCATAAGAGTAGGGAATGGAGATCCGAACCAATTTTGGTTCATGGTAAGGGCGGTATGGGAAGCACAAGGAGTCGTGGATGCCAATATAAAGGAAGCTACGCTAGTAAGCGCGTTGCAAGCTTGCACACTAACATGGTACATTAAGCATTCTAATGACCATCCAAACACAAGAATTGCAGAAATCCAGGCCGTGCTAAACAGGGAAATTAGCAGGCCAAAACCAGAGATGCAATCAATTATTGGATTTAATGAAATTTCATTGCTCCCGGGTGAGACCCCCTGGGATCTGGACTAGAGAATGAAGAGTATGATTCGCGAAGCCAACATGACCTTCATGGATGGAAAACACTGCACATGGTTTTTAGCATCGTTAACACTGCATTTAAGGATGATGCTGTCACAACAAAAGCTTTCCTCCTAGGCCAAAGCTTTGGAGATGGCAATGAGATTGCATGAGATCCATATACAAGATCCTGGTCTGGGAGTCCAACAAATCCACACGCAACTACAAAATTTGTGCCTAGAAATATAGAGTTTGAAACAAGATAGGACACCTCCGCAAGAGGCGCGTGAGGAGGTATGGTGCATAAAATGCAAAGGCTAGGAGCATGACAAGGACCATTGTCTAGTTTTTGTGAATTACTTGGTGGGAGGAGGACCGATGCCATTAAGACATGAGGTACAAGAGAGATTGAGCACGATGCCTACATTGTCATGTGTGATCTGTCAAATAGGAGGGAAACACATTATGGATAATTTTCATCTATTGCATAAGTATATGCAGACGTCCTAGCAATTGTTTTATAATTTTTGTAGGTCGGTAGGCCATGATGAGTGCACCTATAGAAGCTACAAACTAATGATGGATCAGACTCCTACCTATAGAGTACAGACCAAAACGTGAGTTCTCAACCCAAATGTAGGAATGGCACATGTTGGATTTCACGGGTGTGGATGAGGTCAAGGTGGAATGGGACGAGGAAGGGGTCACGGACAACTAATTTGTTACAATTGTGGAGGGCCAGGACACTATGCCCATGATTGTACAAACCTGATGAGAAATTCATGTTTATATTGTACTCAGTTTGATCATGAGGCAGAAAAATTCTCTACATTGATAGCAAGGTTGCGTGAAAAAGGGGTAGTCCAGCCTCGCTCAACTTAGAATCTACAAATGATGAGGTCTGAGCCACGCGAAGAAGACCCGAATGTAAACATAGTGCTCAGAAGTGGTATCATCACTGGCGATGATAAAGGTAAGTAGTCAAAAGAAAGTGCGTGGGTTCGCAAGGCTCCTATAAAGGAACCAGGATTTGATTTGGAGCATGTGAAGGAGACATTCATGGAAGCTAAGAAGAGCTTCACGGAGGCCTCCACTTCAGGTAGTAAGGATTAACTAGAACCAGGGATGGGTCCTTCAATGCTCACTACCTTTTTGGAGGCATGCATGAAACTATTGCACGACAACAAGGCTGTAAAAGGACTAAAAGATCTTATCACTAGGTGCGCAGGGTCAGGAGAACCACGCGTGGTCCAAAAACTTGGAAAGCATTCATTGCGCACAGGAAGGGAAATGAGATTGACTGCGCAAATCGAAGAGTGTGAAATGGATCAGGTAATTATGGATCTCGGATTAGACATGAATGTACTGTTGAAAGAAACATGGGAATGCATCGGCAGACCCACGCTACAATGGTATCCTATTCAATTGTGAATCGCGAACCAGCAAAATATCCTACCCAAGGGGAGATTGCAAGGGGTAACTATGGATATTGAAGGTGTGAGCGTGCTGGAAGATTTCAAAGTGATAGAGATTGTCGATGATGGAAATCCCTATGCCATGCTACTGGGCATAGATTGGGCCACTAATATGAATGGAGTCATAGATATGAAGAAGTGAAAAATGATTTTTGAAAAGAAGTCACTATGTGTAGTAGTACTGCTAGATCTGGCCGAAGGAGCAAGATACACTGAACCAGTACACGATGATGATAGTGATGATGATCTCAATTGTATCTACAAGATAACTGTGTGAGAACAAGATTGGGTGAATCCAACAGCAGATGGTATGATTTCATGGTAGTGCGAAAGCCCCTACACTTCGGATTTGGATGAAGAAATAGAACGATGGTAGAATCATTTGCACGAAGTAACAATGCTCAATTGCAACATGATGATAAGATCACTGCATTATGTGATAATGGCGATAAGGGATTTGCCTAGGTATGATGAGTTGACAGTGGTGGATGAATTTATAAACAAATTTGAGAGTGTAGTACCAGAACAACATTGTTTCAACGCTCTAAAATGGGCATTGTGCACTACGCCCGCAAGATGGTGGGGTATGCACCAGCAAAGTTTCAAAGATTGGCACAAATGTAGAAGGATGATGTGCTAATAATTTGGGAAACCATATATGTGGCTAGTACATAAGTATGATGGGCAAGATGATCTATGAACGCACCTTGCAAAATGGACTAGGGCCTATGGGGATGAGCCACCACCTGAATGGGTTCATTTGTTATGTCATACCCTCAATGCCATACCCATGAATTCATATACTGAGGCAACACTTTTCCATGGTACGAGCAAATGGGATATTTTGTGCGAAGGATTTCTGTTAACTTTCATGTTTGAATATCATTGGTGGGATACTGTTGATGATGTGCTACAAGCAGTAAAAGCAGCTATCTTCAAAACACCCCAGAAGCCACTAGAAGTACTTCAACCAGAATGGTGACATAGCTAAGTTGCATGCTAGAGTGTTACAATGTAAACATTGAGGAGGACGATGAGGACCCATGAAATATTAACATCTTAGAAATGGAAGGTTGTCGCGAGGTTCAAGGACCATTGATCTAGGACCCCAACATCACTGCGCCGCTAAAAACAAAATAGGTAAACTTTGGAACAGAGATGGAACCAAAGTATGAAAAGCTTGGAGATTATTGGGATGATTCCACAGTAGATAAGGTCACAAAGTTACTCCGTGAATATCAAGACTTATTCTCGATCAAAATTATAGACTTGAAAGGGATCGTTGGCGACTTAGGAATGATGAAGATCACCCTAAAACCCAACGCGAATCCAATCAAATAGAGGCCTTATCACTTGAAAACTAAGTACAAGGAAAAGGTTCACTTAGAGTTAGACAAAATGATCACCGTAGGAATTATTGAGCCAGTGGAAGAATCCGACTCAGTGAGTCCTATGGTATTACAGGAGAAAAATCATAAGGGAAAAAGAAGAATATGTATGGACCTCAGGAAGCTGAATGATGCCTGTGTACACGATCCATTCCTGACACTGTTCACAAATGAGGTGGTGGAAAATGTTGGCATACAAGAAGCCTACTTGTTCACAGATGGGTTCTCAGGATATCACTAGATCAGGATCGCATCAGAGGATAGGAGAAAAACAACCTTCGCAATAGAATGGGGATGCTTTCAATATAGCATCATACTATTTGGATTGAAGTATACACCAACCATATTTTTGCACATCGTCGTTGCCATGTTCAAAGAATACATCCAAAACTTCTTGGAGGTCTATCTAGATGATTGGACAGCCTATGGTTTGGTTAAAAACCATGTAACAAGCTTACAGTTGATGCTAGATACTTGTTGACGACACTAGAGAACCTTACGAAGTGCACATTTTTGGTTCCCTTTGGGAACCTGTTGGGACATGTGGTCTACAAATAGGGGTTAATGGTTGACCCAGTGAAGATTTCCATTATTCTAAACTTGGAAGCACCATGAAGTGTTAAACAACTGTGTGATACCTTGGGACATACAGGATACTATAGGAAGTTCATCAAATTATTTGCCCAAATAATAGTGTTGATGGAAAAGATATTGAAAAAGGATGTTACATTTTGCTGAAATGACAATTGTGTGAAGAGTTTGGATGTCTTGAAGGTGAAATTGGACTCCGCTCCAATCTTGGTCTTCCCAAAATGGGATGTGGAGTTTCATGTACATGTTGATGTGCCATGTATTTTATTGGGAGCAGTGCTCACACAGGAGGGTGTGGAGGGCGTGGATCACCCTATCATGTTTGCAAGTCAAAGATTTTCTAAAGCCGAGAAGAACTATTCCACCACCGAGTGCGAGGGGTTGGCAATGGTGTATGCTCTCCAAAAATACTGACATTATTTGTTAGGAGGACATTTCAAGATGTATATTGACCATTCCACGATGAAATACCTGGTCAATAATCCTGTGTTGGGGGGGCACATATGCAGGTGGCTATTATTGTTCCAGGAATATGATTTTGAGGCTGTAGTCAAGCTGGGACACCTAAACATAGGAACGAATCATTTATCGCGCATTGAGATGGGCGAGGGACCCACTAATCCGGAGGAAGGATTACCTGATGCACAACGTTTTGTAGTGCACATCGTAGATGAGCACTTCAAAGATATAATCCATTTTCTAACAACAGGAACTGCGCCGAAGGAATATTCTGTCTAATAGAAGAAGGAATTGGTGGTGCGCACGATGGATTTTTTTGTCATCGCGGGGCACCTATACAAAATGGGAAATGATGAGATATTGTGAAGATGCAAACTTGAATTTGAAAGAGGTCAGATCCTCGCAGAAGCACATGGGGGCACTGTAGGAGGAAACTATGTAGGATGAGCAACTGCACAAAATATTCTTCACTTAGGATTGTGGTGGCCAACCCTACACCAGGATTCAAAAGCGCACTGTAAGGCCTGTGATATATGTCCAAGGAATAGAAAACCATCTCGAAGGGACGATATGCCATTAAATCCATAGATGATACCACAACTTTTCGAGAAATGGGAAATCAACCGGTCAAAGACTACACGGCTACTATGGCTATGAAGTTTTTGTTTGAAAATGTATTAACCTGCTTTTTTTGTCTGAAAATCTTAATGAGTGATCTCAAAACACATTCTTGAATGAAACCATCAGTGCGATCATGGAAGAATTCTAGGTATATCATCAGAAGAGTACACCATATCACCCACAAGCGAATGGGATAGTAGAGGCATTTAACAAAATACTAGAAACCGCATTGACCAAAGTGTGAAACACGCAACGAAGTGATTCAGACCTGCGCATCCTTGCAGTACTATGGGCTTACAGAATAACGTGCAAGAAACTGATGAGACAAACCCCTTTCCGGTTAGTCTATGGCGTGGAAGCTGTCATGCCAATGGAATATATCGTACCTAGTCTGCGAATAGCAGCACTCATAGGGATGTCGGACCACAAAGCTCTGGAAGAAAGGCTGGCACAATTGGAGGAACTTGAGGAGGAATGATTCTTGGCGGGTTTTCATCAACAGGTTCAGAAGCAGTGTGAAAAATCTTGGCATGACTGCCATATTAAGTTGTGCACATTAAAAATAAATGACTTAGTACTACTATATGACAGTAAGTTTGAAAAATTTATGGGCAAATTCAAAATGCATTACCTAGGACCATACGTGGTTAAGGACATTGCAGATGGGGGTGCGGTCTAGCTTGTCAAATTAAATGGAGAACCCTTCCCAGGCAAAGTGAATGACAACCGCTTGAAGCCTTACAAAGGTGGGTAGGCTATTTGACTAACCGACAATAGTACAGTCTTCGCGCTTCAGAGAGCCGGACAATGGTGCAGGACTATAAATACATATCGGTACAAATGTATGGGAACAATTCAGTTATAGAGGGTTCAAAAGTGAGAATACAACAGGTTCAGCAAGCAACAGCTCAGTGCGCTACATACATCCAGACCATTCAAGATCAGATGGAGGAACTCCATGTTAAGATCACCATGCCGACTGACTGACTTGATGGTGAGTCACGATGTTTGTGTTGGGGGCATGTTGGGTGTGGAATCCCCCCACAACATGTTTTGGGCTCAAAGCCCAAGTTTTGAGTACTGTTGTTGTAAAGATTCCGCGAATTGCAAGCGTGGAGAGAAAATTGTATGTTAGAGTCATAAGATTGTTTGCCCTAATTTTTGAATGTGGTGTTGGCCTACCCATGGTCCGTGGACCATGGGATTGTATAAATAGAGCAAGGATCTAAGTTGTAAAAAAAAAAAGAGATAGATGAAAGAAAATGGAGTTTAGAATATAGCGAGCATAGAGTAAGAGTCTAAGTTCTTTGGGTCATAGTAGTAGGAAGAGGCTCTATAAATGGGTGTGCAGAGGCCTAGTAGAGTTCACAGCTGAGGGCGTGGGCCCCTGTAGCTAGGTGTGCAGGGTATAGTCAAGTTTGTAACTAGAGAAAGAGATAATAAAGAGAAGTTTGAATCCAAATCTTGTGTATCTATTTTGAATTATCATATGGTTGATATATTCTGCAATTATATTGTTTTATTTGTCACACACACATATATGAATGTTGAACACTATTAAGTATAACTAAACACGTATAGATAGCTATGTTGATCAACTAATATTGGGTTAGCAGTAAGGATTTGGGTAATAACATTGTTTGGGCCTCGGGTAGGGATGCATGAAGGCAACATCATAAGCTGTGAAGTACAGATAGGCGTGTGCAATGATGTGCACGTAGGGTCAAACCGCCGACCAAATCAAATAATTAGACATCTCTAGGGTGCGGAAACTTGGTTCTAGCACCCTCCCATACTACTTCGGGTGAGACCTCAATCCGTGCTCCGCGGACTGTTTCCGAAAGGGCTAGTAGTACCAGGATTTGTTTGGCTAAATCACCTCTGAACCTGGGTCAGGCCCCAACAAGCCAACAAAGAGTGTGGTAAATATCCATATTAAGGAAATGAATTACGATATAAAATTAAACCCAATGGAACAAATGATATCAACTTGCATCAATGTCAAATGTAATGATGTTAGACTTTGAGGGATTAATCATTTTGATAGCAGTCCAAAAGACTCTATGTTGCATGGGACAACTTTGAAAAACCTCCAAACAAGACATGGCACATGGGGACTGGGATAAATCCTCAATAATACTGAAGTTTTGGGCATCCCTAGCATTAGGATTGTGTATTAATCAATGGATAACACCCTTAAGTTGGTGAATGAATGAATCCAAAGTCTTATCTATCATGAGAGGCCCTTTGGATTGAGGAAGGATGACTAGGTACTTACTAAAAGGAGTACTCTTTGGAGTCTCATAGTTTTTTTCTCTCGCAGTCAAATTCATTTCCTCATTGCACATAAGGACATGTGATGGACCTCCTTAGGTTAGATCTCCCATGCCCCTAGATAGAGGAGGAGGGTAATTACAACCATTTGATGTTGTTGTTGGGAAAATAATGGATTGGTAAAAAAAGGTTGTTGAGTAGTGGGCTATTATGCAAAGAAATAATGAATATCATGCATATGTGGGAAATCATGAGTCAAATGGTCTATCTAAAATTTTTTTCAAGGGAATTTTACTTTATATTTCTTATCATTTGTGCCCCCACCCATGTTGCTTTTGGTTTTTTGTGTCCCTTGAGAATTCTTAGAAGTATTCTTTTTCTTGTTCTTTAATTTTTAGTGGTTGGTTGTTGAGGATTATTTGGTTGCATGGAATGCACTATATGAATATCAATGGTGTTCTCAAGAGACTTATATTATTAAGAAATAGGTGTAGAAGATAGGGTTTCATATGTAATAACCATTTGGCCTGGTTGAGTAGATAAGTGGCTCACAAATTCTATGGATACACAATTAATCGTGCCATAAGCATGAATCAGGTGTATCATTTAATGATTGAGGAGCAATGGGAATAATGTCATACAAAATGCTTAACTATGAGTGAATCAAGTCAAGATATTTGGAATGTAAAATGGCTTGCATCTTGATAAAAGACTTAGCCATAGTGACATCATTGAAATTTGAGGTATCAAGGATTGTGTGAACAAATATTTAAGTGGCCAATTGGGAATCTTTATCCTAATTAACCAATCATGTATCATCCACTCATGAATGTGATGAAAGTGTGGATGGAGGTGTCATTATTAAATGTGGACAAGAGATTGGTGTCAATATCTTGCCCCAAAGGTAACTAGAAGTGGTTTAGGAATGTTTGCACCAAGGTGACATAGTCATGGTAGGATTCCCAGTAAAGTTTGATATACAATTTTACAACATCATCAATCAAGGTTCATTGGAAGAGAGACAACTGAATACTATCATCCTCTAATGAGTTAACTGAACACTGCAAATTGTATCTGGTGATGTGCGTGGTTAGGTTCCTTCATGGTTTTCCATTGAATTTAGGTATGTTTAAAGGTAACTTGATAGACATGGGTGGCCATGTGGTGGCCACCAAGGGTTGTGGCATATGGGATCATTGGTGATCTTATCCAATTCTAGAAAATGAAAAGAAGTAGGAAATGGAAGATATTTATGATCAAATAGATCTAGAGGTAGAGATGGGCCTCTAGGTGGACCTTGTAGTCCCCACATAGCATAGTTTTTGGAAGAAGGAATATGACTAAAGGGATTAGTAGTCCCATGGTTTGGATACCCTAGACCAAGAAAAGAGGAAAAAATATTATTTCCACTAGGGATTGAGGAATATCTAATTCCATAAGTATAGACTCATGGAGCAACGACACCCATATACATAGTGAAAGTAGTACTAATAGGGATATTTCCATTAGAATCTTAGCCTCGCCCAAAGGAATTTTGACCTCCAGAGTAAGGCATTTATCCTAATGAAAAACTCCCCTACGGATTATATAATCTTTTGAAAATGCTACTATCCCCAATGTGACTAGGAACAATCATTGAGCCCCCTAGAAGACTCCCTACAAAATATTATCCTAGAATCAACATAGTAATTGTAGGGATAGTGGAACTAAATGGGAACCACCCAACCCCAAGTTGTGATATTTGAATTTCCCCTATATCAAACATGATTTCAGTTAGAGGACAGGGCACTTAAAGAATAAGGAGGTTAACCAAGGTTGTAGAAGCAACTGAAGGGATGTCCTTTAGAGAGAATGGAGAAGAAAATGAAGTTATAGGAGAGGAATGTATCACGTTAACCCAACTTAAATAGGACATAACCATAGATGTTTAAAAGATAGATGACAAAGATTAACCACTCTCTATCATGGCGGAAGTTTCTATCACACAAACCATGGGATGAGAGAACAAGGATAATGGTTGTTGGAATTTCACACCCACTTGATGAGTATAGCTTCAAGAGTATTGGTGAAAGATGGATTAACGTTGATCAATGGACTCTCATCTATTACTTCAAGGATAACTTGTTCTTCCCCCTCTAAGCCAAAAAATAACCCTATTAGGCTCAATTTTACCTAAGTCCACCATTTCCAAAGTTATCCTACATATTTATGGTGGTAGGCCTTCCTCTTCGAGAGTAAGGTTTTGAAATTTTTGAAAATGATGGAGAATTTGTTGAGACACAGTGAATATATAAAATTATTAGAAGTAAAACAATGTTATGTCCAACTATACTAAAAGGAAAGAACATAATCTTAATAAAAATATATGAGATAGCAATAACAAAACTAAACAATATAGTGTCCTTTCAATGATCATATTGGTATGATAAGGGCCTAGGTATAACCAATTAAGGTAGCATAAAAAATTATGCTAACCTCTGTATACCAATTTGACTAGCTCAAATGATGTATCTCAAATGACACTGAGCATCATCCCCCCAAGAGCACTAATATTATGATGTATCATCTATCTTCGGTACCATGCAACTTCCCATTGTTGTCATCTAGGCATGATTCATTAATAATGGAAACTAAGTTGTTATCACCAAAAAATGATCATGTAGCCATTTCTAACTAGGTGGATCCAAATACACCATGTAGGATTAATTTTATCATAGTAAAATCACTTTCAGCATGAGAAATAATTTGGTAAACCATTTTTATTAAATTATTTTCTAATTAAAATTAGACAACCCCATGAGAATAATTGAATAAATCATTATTTATTTATTTTTATCTAAGAATAATTAATGAATAATTGTTTGAAAATTATTCCTTGTCACATTTGACTAAATGCCCTAGGAATAATTAAATAAATCATTATTTATTTGTTATTCCTTAATTATATTATTGGAATAATTGTTAAATCACTATTTATTAATTATTTCAATTTCACACCATTTTTAATCCTCGTGAAATAATTAGTAAATAATTTTACTTGTTAATTATTTCTAAATAAAGGCATTTGACCATTTTGAATATCTTTTCCCTCTCCAAAAAATATATTAAAGTATTCCTAATGGTTAGATCTTGATTTTGTCAATAATATTTTATTATTCTCCATTTTCGATATTAACTCAATTCTTTGTTATAAATAGGAGGGTTTTCCATTCATTCTTCACCATGATCATTATCATCATCACTATTATCGTCTTCTTGCGCTTGAGTTCCCACTTGATTTATACACATTGTTTTGGTTTTATCACACATTGAGAGAGAGAATCGATTACTGAAGCATCAAGACATCAAAGGACCCATCCCATGGAGGGGGGTTTGTAGACCCTTTTGTTGATCTCCTCCACCAGGTGTTATCAATCAAGATTTATTACTCATTTAAAAAATCTTTTCATTTGGGTTATTACGTTGGATATATATTCTTTTGTTGTTTTGGATCACATATGTCATTTTGTTGCTTGTTTTTCTAGTTTTATTATTGCAGATATGAAGCATAAGAAACGACAAATTGTTGTTAGGGTCACATGTCATGAGTGACTTAAGTGGAATTTTTTTGGTATACCTCCCAAGATTTCTTTCTAATAAATGGAGACTCCACCGATGTAGTAATTTATTTCTTGGGTGACTAAAGTTTTAGTAAATTTTAGGGTTTTATACATCTATTTATAGCCTCTCAATTTCTATTTATATTTTTATTTCCTTTTTTGTCGAATTTTCAGATTCAAGTGGTTTTTTGGTTCTTTTCGTAGGTCACACGTACCAACCGAGCAGGAGACGAAAAAATATGTGCGATATCTACCGAATGAGAGACCTGAGAGAAAAAATCCCTTTTCAGCATCAGATATGCGTTATACAGTGCACTTTTTGGCCCAATAACTATGTTTTCCAATGTTTCGAGGTCAGTACTTGCATTTTGATATTTTTTCGAGATTTTTTCAGAATTTTTTCAGACTTGTCGAAAGTACTATGTGTAGACTGGCAAGGGTTTCTTATCTCTGTTGTAGTCTCCCCTAGGCCTATATTCTATTAGTTTTTCTCTTTGAGGAAGGAAAAACCCCCTAGGGTTTAGAGTACACCTCCACATTTTTAGGACAAGATTAGCTAGGTGAGGAGTCTAGGGTTTCAACATTTTGGTCATCGATTTTCAAAGTCTCATCCATTACATTACCACATTTTTAAATAGGTTTATTTCACCTTTTCTCCATTTATAGTTTGGGTTTTTCCTTTCCCCCTTAGAATCCCCTTGAGCATCTTAGGTTTTTGAGCTTCATACATATCATTTGCAGCATTTTTCACCTCTTTTTTTTATTTTTTATTTTTTAAACTTTTTTCTCTGTGTCTACACCATTTACAACAGATTTGCGCCTCTATATCTTAGTCCCTTTGACATTAGGTATTTTAGGAATTTTATGTGTCTTTGAGTAGCTTGTTTTCATTCTATTACTTAGCCTCTTGATATCTTTTTTGGGTGGGGTTTTGTGTGCTTGATTGATTGTTTATTTTTATGTCATTTTCAACATTATTTATAGCATTTTAGCTCTTTATTTTCAACAACACATGGAATCATAAAACATGCTCAATTAACACATCCACTTGACACATAATTTTTACACACTCACACCCTAAGAAAATGTGAGCTTGGTTAACACCACCAAGCCAAGACTTGAAACACTACACCTGAATAATTAAACACACATAGATTAAGCCTGGGTACTAGGGACAAACAATCTTTGTAGTTTAGGTGTAGGAACGGTGGGATAGGCTTCCGATAACACCCATCAGTCACTTACATTGAGACATAGAATTTGACATATTAGGGAGTTTTGAATCCTTCACGATCCCATGGTCCAAAGCTAGAGCATGTCAGAAACTTGATTTAGGGTGTGTTAGGAAAGGTCATCATGTGAGTGGTTCTCCTCAGGTCTACCCAAACCATGGTATGGAATCCTATGCATTGGTTGATCACCAAGAAGCTCAAGACTCGACCACCCCTATGGGATGAAGGTAAGCATATTGACTAATATTAGGAAAACATCCTATAGGATTGGTTGTGGGAACTAGTTAGTTCTCTACCCTACTGTTCTCTAGATAACTTCGCTTGTAGGAATGAGATTCCACCAAGTAAGAAGTTCTTTGGGAGGCCATCTGAAACAATAGATTTTGGATTTTTTTTGGATTTAGAACACTTATAGGCTAGAGGTATTTTTATTTTCTAGGACGTGTTTTCTTGTATTAGAGTAGCATCATTAATATAGTTAGTTTACACTTGATACCACCGCACTAGGTGTTTTATTGTTATTTGTTGCTCTTTTACTCCTATAATATCCCTTTAGTCCTTAGAGTCATCATTGTATTGGCATCATTGCACCCCCTAGGCATTTTTCATAGAGAATTTGAGGCCTTCACCCTTAGTTTCCTTTAAGACATAGTAATTACTGCGATAGGGTCCCTATTTTTGGGAAAACTAGTATTCCTAAAGAATGCTAGCACTCTAGGTTTGGCAGCTACCCTAGAAACAACATTTTAAAACAATTCAATGATTTCTTCTATGTGTAATAGATAAGTGAAAGATAATGGAGCCAACCTGGAACTTTTGCTTAATCTCTTACTTGATCTCTCTCCACTTTGATATATCTTGCAACTCCTCCTCGTACTTAACACACTTGGAGAGTACCAACACAAGTACAACAACAAAGAACCGTCAAAGCATCATGATCTATTACAACATAAACATTATAGAATCAAATATATAATGAACAAATGATAGCATTCACAAATGATAACATTCACAATTGCACATTCATATGGAAGAAAACTTGAAGAGCTTTATTAATAGAAAGGAAAATTACAACCCAGTTGTCTAATCCAGCATCATCCTCCTAACTTCAATCCCTCTTCACCTCATTAAATAACAAGATCACTCCAACAAGAATACAATGCTCTTTCCTCAATTACAAACTATCAGCACTTACTTGCAATTCACAACATTCCAGCCTCTAGATCTCTTGAATGAGGGATCCATTTATAGATGTGTGTAAGGGTGTGAGTCATCCATGGGATTTGATTAGTGTCATTCCACTTGTTACAATTGGTTCCACAAGAGAAGGGATTGGAGATTTCTTAGATCCGTTATTCATCCTTGGGTGAATTCAGAGAGGCAAGTGGCACAGGAGAAGTTTGTAGAAGATTCCATGAGAAACCGCCTAGCAAACTGTCTCGAACATTTTCCCATCTTAACCCATTGCACCTTATAGAAGGCCTAAAGAGTATGCATCACACCTTGGTAGTGTACCACTCAATATGAATTGCACTTTGCTAGTGGAGCAGTTAGTATGGTTCAATTTAGGAAATTTCTGGATGGTTTCTCAGATGGAAATTTTGGGGAATGATGTATTCAGATGACTATGTTCTTTTAGGGTATGAAACAAATATTTTAGGGGTTGATGAGCCCTAATACATTGACATATAATTTTGGGGTTAATGTGCCCAAATATGTCTATAGCAGCTGCCCCCTAAAGCATGAGTTCATAAATATTCATGTCGGGTGAAATTCTTTATCATGAGGATCTGAAGTTTCGAACTAGAAGGTGACTTGCATAAGTTACAATACAATACACAATCATAATATAATTTTCATTATCTAGGTAAGGGAAGCATTCCCATGCTCAACTTTATAAATTTCATTTCATGTAAATAGATCAGATAGTCGTTTGTAGATACATACTGGTGATTCTTTAGATATAGAGTCATCATCCATGGTTAGGATTACCATCTATGAAAAGCCTTTGTAAATTTGATGTTTTATACCCCTGAATATATCATAGCCTAGATGGATGAAACTAGATCCGGGGTATTCAAAATCATTCAATCTTCACTCGATGTACAAGTCAATCCATGTGAAGAGATGTTCTGAAGTCGAACATGGAAAGAAATCGCCTGATTACTGGCCAATGATGTGAGCTATTAACAGACATGAGAGGGATCACCAATAATGATAATGATCCTCAAGGTACTATAGTACAATTCATGTGGTGTGAATATATGATCCAATGTTTAACGTCATGCAAAATCTTTCGGTCAAAGGCCATTGATGTCAACCTATTGCCGGAAGTGAGAAACTTTCCATTGATGTATGCAAGATTCAAAGTACTAAAAGGGTTGTTTCTAAGTCAACTTCTTTGATAATGAGCTAATGTTGACAAGAAGTGACTCATCATATGAGGGCCTTGATGTATCCCACATCTACAATATGAAACGAAGCAAATGATTTCTGGAGGTGAAAATGAACTCATGACATAAGGTTTAGGAATGGCAGTCATGAAAAAAATGAAGGTTGGAGGTATTGCAATGTATGAGACATTAACTGGATGGTGATTTCTCAACTGGATGACTTCTCTTGAACATGTCAGCGACACTGAGATGAATTGGTAGTGTTAACCCCAAAAGATGGATGGTATGAAATACCAATGGTGAGATGACTAGTGAACGGAGTAACCCAACCCAACACAATAATGGTGATGAAGTGAAAGTGTAATTTTCAAAAGCGACTTGCTACCATAAGTTCTTCAAGTTTTTTCCATTTTTTCCCAGTCATTGTTGACCAGTACCTCTTTATTTTTGTCAAGCTTGAGGAGAATAACATATGCTCATTCTATAATTTTCCCTTTAGGAAAACTTGTCACTATTTATGTTTTAAGGAGTCTAGCAACAGTGAAAATCGGTCTCGTTTAGATGGACAAATTTGTCACTATTGTTTTAACGAGTTTAACAACAAGGATACCTCGGTCCTTTTCATGTTTAGAGAGTTTTAAAAGGGATGAAATGAAAACAAAATTTATTTTTCATAAAGTAATCCCTCAAGTCCGAAAAAGGATAAAATAATACAAGAGGGATGACATTTACAATACTTTAATGAGTTGGAAAGACAAGTGCTTGACAATCTTTTCATATTTAACAAGTTTGGAAAGGGTCTAAAGATGACTCTATTTTTAGGAATGAGTGGTGTTTATGGTAGCAACTGGTTCTGGTGATTTTCGAAATTCTCAAAACATGTTGATTTATGTGAAGAGGCTGGCTAATAAGACCACTCATTGCAACTGTTCCTAAAAAAGGGTAAAACAACCAAGTAAAAGTTTATGATCGGCCGAAGAGATGGTGGTGATGAGATGAAAGCAACCAAGGCTCAAAAGGCTGATAGAATGGCAATCACAAGGGTTAGAAATTGAAAATGGGTTCATTTTTAGACAGGCTTGAACCATGTGGAACTATGCTTGGATTCAGTTTCATGTTTAGAAAAGCTCAAAATGAAAAAACTATGCTTGTATTCAGTTTCATTTTTACACAAGCTCGAAATGAAAAAAGCTATGCTTGAAAAATGGTTTGCATGCCCCCAGCATGATGAAAGGGAGAGTCTCTTGTAACCAGATGGAAGTCACTGCGGTGTGGCAGGAGGGTTATCCAACACCTCTTTGGTTTCGTCCAGATAGACAAAGGTGAATGGTGTGATAGACCAATCACATAACCTATAGGGATAAAATAATACAGGAGGGATGAAATTTCCAATACTTTAACGAGCTAGGAAAGACAAGCGCTTGACAATCTTTTCATATTTAACGAGTCTAAAAAGGGTCTAAAGAGGACTCTATTTTGAGGAACGAGTGGTGTTTAGGGTAGCAAATGGTTCCAGTGTTTTTGGAACTTCTCAAAACATGTTGATTTATGTGAAGAGGCTAGCTAATAAGACCACTCATTGCAACTGTTCCTCAAAAATGGTAAAACAACCAAGTGAAAGTGTATGATTGGCCGAAGAGATGGTGGTGATGAGATGAAAACAAACAAGGCTCAAAAGGCTGACAGAATGGCAAACACAAGGGTTAGAAATTGAAAATGGGTTAATTTTTAGACAATCTTGAAGCATGGGGAACTATGCTTGGATTCAATTTCATGTTTACACAAGATTGAAAAGAAAAAACTATTCTTGTATTTAGTTTCATTTTTACACAAGCTCGAAATGAAAAAAACTATGCTTGAAGAATGGTTTTCATGCCCCCAACATGATGAAAGGGAGAGTCTCTTGTAAACAAATGGAAGTCACTATGGTGAGGCAGGACAGTTATCCAACACCGCTTTGGTTTTGTCCAGATAGAAAAAGGTGAATGGTGTGATAGACCAATCACATAACGTACAGGGAAATTTATCTTTACCATTAGGTGCATGGTCCCCAAGCTTCATTACTTTCACCAGACTACTCATCATTATCAGGTGGATGGAATGAGGTTCAAGTGAAAGACTTGACTTGCAACTTGGGAGTGGGGATGATACCATTGATGTAAAAGGACCATTTAGGGATGATGATTGACTTGGAGCTATGTTTGGACCAAGAAATGAAAGCTAGTCAATGGTGAAAATTTTTCCTTCATGTGGGAAACAAATCACTCGGAAGAGTGTTAAAACAATAGCTTCCATGTTATAAACATAGTCATGCCCAAGAAGTAAATTGTAATCTAACGGCCCTGGGACTACCATCATGTTTAGATGAATTGTTTTGCCTCCTAAAGTAATAGGTAACTTAGGAAGGATCCCTAACGGTCGACTTATTCCTTTGTTAAAGCCTAATAGATTCTATGTAACAGGCACAAGCAGTGGCAAACCAAGCACTTTCCAAGCAGTTGAGGATAGGATACTCACTGATGCACCTTAATCTATAATAGTTCCAGTCATGATCATTTTACAAACTTGTACTATGATTTGGAAAGGCACATAAGAAGGAAGGTGGGTTCCTACTAGTCGATTCCAATAAAAGGAAGTGACTAGACTACTTGGAAGGGGTACCAAGGAAACAAGAGAATTAACCCCTTGAGTTACGATAAGTGGAGGGTTTTCCTCTTGTCTTGACAAAACAAGTAGATTTCCCCCAAGGTCATTAGAATATGACGTAATGAAAAGAACTTGAATCGTATCACTTTCACTCTCTTCGGGAAAGGTACGATTAGCTGAAGGTGAAATCAGGTCAATTGTTACCTTGACCTGTTGAATTTGGTCGGGTATAGACACATAGGATTCACTTTCAGAGAGAGTGGTTTCGACTGATGGTTGATTTAAGTCGGTCGGATTTTCAACTAGTGAAGGACTTAGGGAGAGTTTCTTGTAACCAAATGGAAGTCGCTGCAGTGAAGCAGGACGGTTATCCAACACTCTTTTGGCTTCATCCAAAAAGGGACAAAGGTGAAGGGAATGATTACCTTCACATAACTTGCATGGAATCCCGACCTTTCCTTTCTGTCCATGAACTTTACTATCACTAGTTGATGGTATGTTACCAACATGATCTCTAGAGGTTGATGACACGAGATGGTGTGAATAGGAAGACCATTATTTCAAGATCCTAGGAATGTAAGGACAATTTCGATGAAAATGGTCTCTTGTACAAATTATGCATGGATATTTAGGTTTGGGAGTAATGGTTGCTTGGTTGCCCCCTTGCTGAATTGGCTTCTTCTTCTTCTCCTGTCCTTTCTTCTTCTTCTTAGCCACCTAGTTACTAGTATCAATACTTTCACCAAGTGAAGAGGAAGAAGGGGAGGAAGAAATAAATGAAGAAGGAAAAGGTTGAACTTTAGGATCAACTGGGGTTTGATTTTGTCCAGTTGAAGGTGTACTCAATTGTGGAGAAATCATGACATTTTGAACCAAAGAGGTTGAAAACAGCCATACTAGCAGGCCAATGGTAAGTCCCGGAAGGGATAATGTAGCCATATAAGGAGAACCAATATTTCCAAAAGAAGGAAAAGGACAAGGATTCCCATCAAGAGGGATCCCGTGATTAGTGGACTCCAGATTTGTCACCATATGTCTCACCTAAGATCAACTAAGGAATAGGGATGTTATTCGCAGTCAATTAATTTTAACGACACTTTGGACACAACTTTGCTTTTTCAGTTTCTAAGAGTTGAGAAAAATCTAAAGATGACTCTACTCTCCTTAACCTTTTAATGAGCCTGAAAGGACACGTGCTCAGATGGACCTTTTCTTTTAAAGAGTCGAAAAGGAACGAAAGTGACTACTCTGGAGAATATAGACAAAGGGATTACCAAACCAATCGCAAAACTGCAATATACATCTTGGTGATAAATTAAAAATAAATTACCAAGGACTTATGTATGGTAGTCAATCTTCCCAAATGTTGTGTTCGGTGCATTGCGATCAATAAGGCAGCATACTTGGTTTCCTATGGATAAAGGATTTGAGCCTATTGTGGTCTCCCAATATATACGTGATGGTACGGGGAGCACAAGTCCGTGCTAGCACTTGTCATATCAAGGAGGAGGAATCACCCAACCTTCAATGAAAATGATAGCCACTAGTTTTAATGACGTTGAAACATGTTTCTAGCCTAGACCTCTACATATGTTGTGTTAAGTTCCAAAGCGTTGTTAGGTTCATTGAAATTTATTTTAAAGTTGATCTTGTTTGGAGTTTTCCTTTTAATGGTTCACTGTGTGATGATGATCTAAAATTATTAAGATGTAATCTACAATTATAAACAAACTTTGTTTATTTGAGCAATGAAAATCCTAGCTACTAGGAAGAGAAGATAATAGTGCTTTGAAACAAAGAGCAAAGATCACACACTAGTGCATTTCCCTAAATCATCTTTTCGCACACAAATCAAAAAATTCTAAATGCAAATGCATTTATTTGTTTTTGTTCTCCTTAATGTGAAAAATGCCAAAAAGGAAAACTAAATGTAGCAAAGATCTAAAAATATTTCACTCAAAATGACATTTTCGACAATTTCTTCTTTAAAAGAAAAGGAAGAGTCAAAACGACACTTTTCAATTTTGAATAAAAATGCTTTTTAAACTTCGAATATAAAAAAATCGAACCAAATACATGAATAAAATTTCAATCGATTATCAAGGGAAGGAAGAATTCATGACACTTCTTTTTTCAACACAAAACGACAATTACAACACTTTTTGTATCAGAGTGAGAAATCGACTTAAACAAATTTTTGAAAAAGGATTATAAATGATGAAAAAATACACGAAAACATTCAGTAATCCTAATGTAATTGAGGCTGATCTAAGTGATGAAGTAAGCTTCAGTAAAGAGGCACCATTCATTTGCAGCAAAATGACCAAACAAAAATGAAAACAAGGTAAAAAACCCTCAATTTCTAGATGGAAAAAGAGTTCAGTCAATCATCACACCTAGGCTTCATAGAAATAGAGATGCTTCACACTTACTACACTCAGGAGGAGAAATGCATACTGATTTATAGTGGAAGACAATGCAATGGTCTAGGGAGCACAACTGAAATGGGTTTTGGCTCAAATTTGGAGCTGTTTTCAATGAGTTAAGCTGGGTTTTGATGAACAATAAAGAGAAAAGTATGATGGATTGTCTTGAGAGGTTATTGAGCTACCAAAAGGGCATGTAGATGTGCTTGTAAGTAAAGTGTTTAATTCATAACTAAACCAAAGATTGACTGAAATAGCATTCATCTACTATGCAATTGCAAAGCAAGAGTAGTTCAAAGGCTACCTGGCTAACTTTTGACTCCGTCTATAGTTTATAAAACAAAAAATAACAACAAACAAACATCTGTTCATTCCCCAGTGGAGTCACCAATTTGTTTATGGGAAAATTGGTATTCCTAAAGAATGCTAGCCCTCTAGGTTTGGCAGCTACCCTAGAAACAACAGTTTAAAGCAATTCAATGATTTCTTTGTTAGAAAGAATACTGAGAGGGGGGGTGAATCAGTATTATCACATTAATCTGAAAGGCCACGTTTCATCCAATTTTCATACTGGATCCATAAACATCAAATGATCATCAAGTACCAATAAGTCACCCAGATAACCAGATCAACAATAACAGAAAACTAAACCCAGAACACCTCCTGCAGCGTCTCCTGCGGCGCCTCCTGCAGCGTCTCCTGCGGCGCCTCCTGCGGCGACTCCTGCGACGCCTCCTGCGGCGACTCCTGCGGCGCCTCCTACGGCGCCCTCCTGCGGCGACTCCTGCGGCGCCCTCCTGCGGTGACTCCTACGGCGCCTCCTGCAGCGCCC
>APFE031329859.1:400998-415702 GCA_000404065.3 Pinus taeda
CTTGGTGACTGTTTAGCAAATATGGAGCATTGCAGCATGCAAAGTATGACATATTTGGCCTGTAAAATGTCAATCATGTAATATGAGTAACCTGCTGTAGCAGGAGGCTAACAAAAGGCCAGAGAGCCATCACCTCCACCTTCAATTTCACCCTCAAGATTCTCAGCAGAAGCTTCAAGAATGTCTGAACAAGAAGGAGAAATTCCTGTAGACATGAATCCAAAAGAAGAAGAAAGAGTCTTCAGAAAAGATTTCTTGGACCTCACTAAAATGGTGAGGATATTGTACCAAGAAAGAAATGAGAAATTGGCTGGAGAAGGGTCCAAACATCTACATGAAGGAGAGGGCTCTTCAGGAGGTAAGAAGGATGATGATCATTCCAAGAAAGGACATGGAGGTAATGGTGATCCACCACCCCCATCGTCACCTCCTTCCTCTTCATCCTCGTCTTCGTCTTCTGTGCATAAGCATAGATCCTTGGGAAAAATTCCTTTTTTGAAGCTTGATGTAAAATTCGAATTACCTATGTTTAATGGTGAAGTGAATGCAGAAAATCTTGACAACTGGATTAGGTAGTTGGAAGTTTACTTGAGGATCCAGAATATGCATGATGATGCCACAAAGATTTAGTTTGCTTCTTTGAGAATGGATGGAGCAGCATTGGTCTGGTGGGAGGCCAAGATCAAAGAGGAGATTAAGAAATTTGGTAAGGTTACCTTAACATGGACTAAATTTCTGTTAGCCATTAAAAAACAATTTTATCCTCTTGCTCACATGCAGAAAGCCATTATGAACTGGCAAAATTTCAGACAACTTAAGGGTCAAAGTGTCCAAGACTACAACCAAGAATTCAAGAGAAGAGCTCTCTTGTTAGGGGTAGATTTACAGACCCAGGAAACCTTGCTGAAATATATTGGTGGCTTGCATAGCTACCTTAAGCATACCATCTTGATGTTTAACCCTACTAGCCTGGATGAGGTTTGTGTCCAAGCTACCCATTTAGAGGCAAGGGGAAAAAACACATTTGAAGAGGGTAGAAACAAGCCCGCCAAGGGTAAAAACAAAGAGAAAACCTCTAAGGGAAAGGGCAAAAAGAATGCATATGTCAAACAGGAGAGTGAGAAAGTGATATGTAAACACTATTCTAAACCAAGCCATGAGGAGAAAAACTGTTGGAAATTACATCCTGAAAAAAGACCTCAATTTAACAAATCCAAAGGGAAACAGAAAACTACTGCTACTACATCTACACCACAAGATTTAGGGGATGATTGAAGTGATAAAAACAAAATTGCAGCCATGGGTTTGAAAAACTTGAAGGGAAAAGAAATGGAAATTCAAGCTAGCACTAGTACCTCAAACTGTCATGTACAAGCTCCTAATGAGGAAGAAAGAATTGAACTGTTTCATGTGAGGGTGATTTCAAAACATACTAAGATTGACACACTTTTTGATAGTGGTTCACAAGCAAACCTTATATCAGAGGACTTGCTCAAGCAGCTTAAACTTGAGATCGTTCCACATCCGAAGCCATATCCACTTGGATGGATTTGCAAGGATGCAAATTTACAAGTTTCAAGAAAGTGCACATTGCTCTTTGCAATTACTGCACATTTTATTGATACAGTTGAACTTGATGTGGTATCTTTTGATATAGCAGGAATTGTTTTGGGAAGTCCTTACTTGTTTGACAGGAAAGCTATCTTTCATCGCCATAAAAAAAATATCATCTTTTCAAAGATGGCAAGGAGTTCATTGTTAGAGCTCATCGCAAGAAGACAAATATAGCGATGGTGAATGTAGGACAGGTAAAAAGGCTGGTCAATTCAAGTAAGAATTTTGTTCTTCTTATGATTAAGCCCAAGGTTGATGTGAATCATGAGTCATTTGACAATTGTGATCCAAAACTTAAATCAGATCTGTATGATGTAGTTGATGCATATCATGAGATATTTCAAGAGCCATCAGGTTTGCGTCCTAAGAGGGAGATTTAACATGAAATCCATTTGCATCCAGATTGTCCTCTTCCAAACATAGGCATGTACCGCATGTCTATTATGGAGAATGATGAAATAAAGAAGCAAATCAAGGACTTGTTGGACAAGGGTTTCATAAGGCCAAGTACTTTTCCATGTGGGTCACCGATTGTACTGATTCCAAAGAAAGATGGCACTTGGCGTATGTGTGTTGATTTCAGGGCCTTGAACAAGATAACGGTAAAGAATCGTTACCCACTCCCAAGGATAGATGATTTGCTAGACCAATTGAAAGATGCTTGATATTTCACTAAGTTAGACTTGCGCAGTGGATATCATCAAGTAAGAATTGAAGAAAGTGACATTTGGAAGACAGCATTTAAAACCAAACAAGGACTCTTTGAATGGCTTGTGATGCCATTTGGTTTGTGCAATGCACCTGCAACTTTCATGCGGGTAATGGATGATGTCTTGCATCCTTTTCTTGATGATTTCATTACTGTCTACTTAGATGACATCTTAATTTTCAGCAAGTCTAGAGAAGATCATATCATGCATGTTAGGAAAGCACTTGATGTTTTGAAGAAGAATCAGTTATTTCTCAAAATGTCAAAGTGTGAATTTGGAAAGACTTCTTTGGTTTATTTGGGACACATAGTAGGAGGAGGTGCTTTGAGAATTGATCTTGCTAAGATTGAGGCTATTGTGAAGTGGCCTACTCCCAAATGCATTACAAAGGTAAGAATTTTTTTGGGTGCAGCTCAATATTGGAGGAAGTTCATCTCTAACTTCTCTTCTATAGCAGCTCCTATGCATGCAGTAACAAGTGTGAAGCATGCTTTCCAATGGGGAGGCAAGCAGCAAAAAGATTTCGAATCTTTGAAAGAGAAGATTAGTTCAGCTCCGGTCCTTGCATTACCGGATTTGAGACAACGATTTGAGATACAAACCGATGTTAGTGATTATGCCATGGGTGTAGTTCTTCTACAGCATTGTAAGCCTGTTGCTTTTCATTCTGAAACTTTTAATGGTGCTATTGTAAATTATCCTACGTATGATAAGGAGTTGTATGCATTGGTACAAAGCGTCAAAAAGTGGAAACACTCTTTGATGGGCAAAGAAACTGTTATACATACTGACCATCAGCCCTTAAGTACTTGCAATCAAAAAGCAAGTTACAACAGTCACGACACTTTAGATGGATGGGCTTCTTGCAATAGTTCCATTTGGTAATAAGGTACAAGAAAGGTACTCTGAATAAAGTTGCTGATATGCTTTCAAGGCCTATTATTGGTGCTGTTACTTTACTTAAGAATGATTCCATTGCACATGATAGTTACATAGAACAGTATGCATCTGATGATGACTTTAAAGATGTGTATGCTAACTTGAGTAAAGGGAATCATGTAGAGGAAAATGACTATCACATACATAAAAATTTGCTGTTTCATTTGGGAAAGTTGTGTATACCACAGGGGGAGAGAATAAATGTCATAAGAGAAGCTCATTCTTCTCTTATTTCTGGCCATTTTGGTGTAAGCAAAATAGTTGCACATCTACAAAGGTATTGCTATTGGCCTCACATGGTAGATTCTGTTTCAAGGTTCATAAGAGGTTATTCATTATGTGCTACAAGCAAGCCTAGTAATAGGAAGCTTGGCTTGTATACTCCTTTGCCGGTACCTTCTAGACCATGGGAGAGCATCTCTATGGATTTCGTAGGAGGTTTGCCAAAATCTAGAAAGCAGCATGATTATTTATATGTAGTAGTTGATCGTTTCAGCAAAATGTGTATACTTATGCCTTGTAAGAAAACTGTAACTGCTAAACAAACTGCTAAATTATTTTTTCATCATGTATGGATTCACTTTGGTTTGCCTACTTCCATTATTAGTGACAGGGATTCCAGATTTGTGGGGAATTTTTGGTCCAACCTATAGGAGATGATGGACACAAAGTTGAAGAAAAGTACTTCTTTCCATCCGCAAATAGATGGACAAACCGAAGTTGTGAATAGAACCATTGTGCACCTCTTGAGAGGATATTGCAGCAAGCATCCCAAGCTTTGGGATGAACATTTACACTACATACAACATGCTTACAACCGTGCCAAGCACTCTTCCACAAACACCTCACCGTTTGAAGCTTGTTTTGATTACTTGCCAAAATCACCACTTGATTTCATTCTTGAGAAATATGTCACCATTGAGGGACATAGTGATATTGACAAAGCTCATTTATTCATTGAAAGAATTCAGCAAATACATCAACAAATTCAAGAACAACTTGAGAAGAGTCAAGGCAAGCACAAGGAAAGACACGACAAGCATAGAGTCGATCACAAGTTTCAAGAAGGGGATGAGGTATGGCTGTACATTAGTAAGGAAAGGATGCAAGGAGAAGGAAAAAAGCTGAAGCCTATTCATTATGGTCCATTCAAAATCCTCAAGAAGGTTGTAAATAATGATTTTCAATTAGATTTTCCTTCCTACATGAAAATGTATTCTATTGTTAATGTGGAGAACTTACGTTTGTATGAACCTCCTTTGATCGTTGATCATGAAAGTGTTGTTGAGCTACCATCTATACAAGATTTCTCACTAGAATTCTTAGATGACCTGAAAGAAGATACAATCCTTGACAGAAAGACATGCACTTCAAGGAGGGGCAATGTAGATTATGTTCGGGTTGGTTTCAAAGGCAGCAAACCGAACAAGGCAAAGTGGATGGAGGTGGACAGAGTGAGGGAGTTGTACCCTCACCTCTTTAATAGGTAGTTGAAGGCTTTTGGGGTCCAAAAGCTTCCGAATCGGGCGGTGTGATCAGGGGCTCATGTCCCAAGTGTCGTAAAATGCTCAAAAAATAAAGTGCTCAGAACTAGTTCAAACTTGAATGAATGGATAGAGCTCATCCTCCTAATTCTGGCACCACAAACGGTTCAAAAAATGGTCTCTGTATGCAGAAGTTATGCCAAAAACAAAATCGCCCAATGACTCTTGATTTTTGGAATTTTTTCAAAAAAAAAAATTAAAAAAAGAATATTCCATAGAATATTCCTTGGAATATTCCTTTTGGGCAGCGAATGGCAGGATGCCATGTGGCAAGCCCAAAGGTCGCCACGTGGCCCAGGGTGACATCAGCATATGGGAACATGTTTAAAAGTTATATGGTCTAATTGTGGTTTGAACCCGCAACCTCATATATCCAATTGCAAAGTCTTACCAACGTGCCACAACTCAAGGTCTTGATATGAGCGCAGATTTACAAATATTTAAATGCTGTATTTGCTTTGGGCGGGGCTGAATGGGGGCCAGCCCCTAACGGCCAGCCCCCATACATATGACAACATGCCGAAAACCGTGGGCTCTAGCCCTTAACCACCGGCACAGAATCCAAGCATAACTGTCCGTTCCGAAATTCTGGTCACATGGAATTAAAGACCAATAGCTAACTACCAGTATTTATAGTGGCGGCATTGGTGGAGGCACCAAATTTGGGCGGTCCTGCCATAATTGGCGGGCCTAACTGGCTCCAACTAAAGTTATCTGGAGTTTTTGTAGGGGCAACTGGCAGTTGGGAGTAAATGGCCATAACTTTGGCTAGGAAAGTCCATTTTGGATGATTTTTTTTTTTTATTTTGGGTCTCTTCGACCTTCGAAAGCCATTGGCATACGTTTTACAACCATCTAAGGACATTTGTAGATGTTTTGGTGCCATGGAAGTTCTAGGAGCCACCAGGGCCTAGTATTGTGAGAGTTATATAGGGTTGTAGGTACCCATTGGAGGTGAACTAGTAGTCAATCCTGAAGGATTAAAGTGTTCTAAATCCATTTTTACAGTCTATTCCACCTGTAGAAGCTTTTATTCAGTTGTATATTCATTTTGAGCATTTAATTAAAACAAGGACAAGCCCATTTGGGAGCCTTGGACCCAGCAGATGTAGCCCAAGAGGGGTGAACTGCTTTATTAACTTCTTTTGCATTTGTGGTTGATTTATTTTGCAGAACAAATTCGTTTTAGTGTGTTAAACAGTGAAAGGAAATAATTCTTCTTTACTTAAATGGGTCATGAATAGCTGAAAATTTCATTTGTTTTTTTACTGCAAGACATGGACATCTTTTAAACATGTATGTTACTGAATTGAATACCTTGCAAACCATTTACAAGTAGTTTCCAATTCAGATCATTACTCCACTATAGATCATGAAGGGCTTGCGATGGTCTATGCACTATATAATTTCAGACATTATTTGTTGGGTGGACACTTAAAATGTATACATATCACTCCACACTGAAGTATCTAGCTAATAAGCCCGTGTTTGGGGGAAGATATGCCGATGGTTAATATTGTTCCAAGAATATGAATTTGAAGTGATTTTGAAGCCTAGAAGGCCGAATGCAAGCCCAGACCATCTATCAAGGATTGAAATGGGTGAAGAACCAAGTAGTTTGGAGGAAGGACTATAGAATGTGTAGATATTTGCGGTGTGCGTTGTGAACGATAATTTTGCGGGTATCATTCAATTTTTAACAACGAGAACAACTCTTGAAGGTTATTCCACTCAATAGAAGGAGTTATTAGGCCATGTTGTGGATTTTCAGTGATTTCAGGCGATTTGTATAAGATGGCAACATATGAGATAATACAAAGGTATGTTATGGAGTTTGAACGTGCTAATATCCTAGTTGAAGCCAATGGAGGAGTGGCAGGAGGTCACTATGTAGGGAAAGCGATCATGCATAACATTTTGCATTTTGGGTTATGGTGGCTAACATTACACAAGGATTCTAACGCATATTGCCAGGCATGCGATGCTTTCCAACGAACGGGGAAGCCTTCGCGAAGGGATGAGTTTACTTTAAATCCTCAAGTCTCGTTGCAGGTATTTGATAAATGAGCCATTTACTTTATAGGTCCAATACAACCACTAGGAAAGAATACAGGCACATGATATATCATTATTGCAATAGAGTATTTAACCAGGTGGGTAGAAGCACAACCGTAAAGGATTGTATAGCTACTACTGCCACAAAGTTTTTATTTTAATACATATTAACACGGTTTGGATGCCCTAAGATATTGATGAGTGATAGGGGTACACATTTCTTGAATGTAATGATCAGTGTGATGCTTGAAGAATTATAGGTGTATCATTAGAAGAGAATTCCCTATCACCCACAAGTGAATGGCATGTGGAATATTTTAACAAAATTTTGGAGAATGCATTGATGAAGTTCTGCAACACGTAGAGGAAGGGTTGGGACATGCACGTCCCCATAGTGCTATGGGCTTACAGGACGACTTGAAAGAAGTTTACGGGCCAAACTCCATTTAGGTTGGTCTATGGAATTGAAGGAGTAATGCCTATGGAGTATATTGTCCCAAGTTTACATATTTTAGGATTGACAGAGATGGAGGATCACGAGACCTTGGAAGAAAGGTGCGTAGATCATGGATTTATAAGAAGACTGCTTTCTTGGAGGATTTCACCAGCAAGTGAAAAAGGAACATGATAAGGCATGGCATGATCAACATATTAAGTTGTGCACATTTAAGGTACAAAGTCTAGAGACGTAGATTGGTATAAAGTCCCTAAATTGACCCACAAAGCCTTCAACGTAGATTCCCCTGATACATTCAAAAATACTAAATCTGAGACACACAATCATATTGTGCTCTTTTCCTTTCGATCCAACTTCTTCCATTCTTCATCAAATGCTCCCGTTGGTTTAACACCCAGATCTACCGCGATCCACTGATCTTTATCCACCAATAGTTCCTTCATCTTGAGTTTCCACAACTCAAAACACTGACCATTAAATTTCTTGATATCTATCTTTCCACTGCTCTCTATCTTCTTTCGCAACCAGAATCGATCCCACACATCTCTCACTGAACAGGGTCTACTACAGGCCCGAGCGAAACCCCTTAGCAACAAAGGCGTCCCCTTGAATCCAAAACAACTTGGATAACAAATGTAGGTTTTAACCCGTAAACAAATTACTTACTGCTAGGAACAGAATTCCCCAAGGACAGTTTTGGGGCTAAAAGCCCATGTTTGGGTCAAATTTTGTAATAAAATTGTAAAGTCTCTACATTTTGTGGTCAGAAAGAGCTAAGGTGTCATGAGTCATAAAGGGTTGTCTGCCCTTATTTTTGTAAACTAAAGTCGGCTATAAAAGATCTATGGACCATGGGATTGTATAGAAAGAGCTAAGTAAGTAAGCTCTAAGTAGTTCAGATAAGTCTTAGAGAGTCATAGCTCTGAAGGAGGAAGTCTTAGTTTCGGGTCGTAGCATAGGTAGAGGATCTGCAGCTGAGTGCACAGAGGCCTAGGGTGGAAGTCCGCAACTGAGTGCGTGGACCCCTGCAGCGATGTTGTTGGGCAGCGGATCCCCTGCATAATGGTTTTGGGGCTTAAATCCCACAATTTTGGGTAATGGTATTGTAAAGGCCACGCGAAGTGCGCAGAGCGCGAATTGTAAAAAGTCAATTCAAAGGGTTGCCTGCCATAAAATATTGTAATTTAATATAGAATGAGTCGCCCTACCCATGGTCCGTAGACCATGGGAATTTATAAATAGAGCGAGGCTCTAAGGGTAGAAAGAAGCATTTATGTGTGATCTTAAGTGTTATGGATTTTTGAATGCGATACTTGACCTGAGTTTGTAAGTCCGAGTCTTGGGTTGCAGGAGTAGGAAGAGGCTCTGCAACTGTGTGCACAGAGGCTTGGTAGAGTCCGCAGCTGTGTGCACGAACCCCTGCAGCTGAGTGCACAAGGTAGAGTTGGGATTGTAACAGGAAGAAAGTTAATAAAAGCTAAGTTGATTCTGAAATATCGTGCATCCATTCGCATATTTGTATGTTTATTCTTTTGTTATATGTTTATGCATCATTTTATAGTTTATGGTTATTTACACTAGTTATAAATGTTGAATGATTAATTAAGATTACTGGGCCCACAAAACTAAGTTAGATCTTTAATAATAACATAGTAAGGTTAGAGGATCTAGATAGTGCCCCTTCACATTTTGTATAGAGCTACTCGAAGGTCAGAAAATTACGCGGAGATGCATTAGTGCGCAAGATTGGTTTGTGACCATTCAAAATTTCATCAAGACATCCCTAGGGTGTGGAAACCTAGTTCCAGCACCCTCCCATACTACCTCGGGTGAGACCTCAATCCGCGCTTCGTGGACTATTGCCAAAAGGGTTGGTAGTTTCAAGATTTTTTTGGCTAAAACACTTCTGAACCTGGGTTAGGCTCCCTCAAGCCAACAAATGGTTCCGTTGCTAGGATTGGGATCTACCTAAGGGATGTCTAATGTTGGAACACTGGAATCCTACAAAGAAGGAAATTGAAGATTGCTTGGATTAGAAGCTTCATGAGTTCGTGACACATGAAAACAAAACTACATAGATATCAGAGAAGAGGTTGCTAGATTGCTACGTATATACAAAGATCCACGAGATCTTCTTCATGTCCTTCTCTTCAGAGCTGTATGATTGGATTGCGAGGTTAGCCGATAGCCAGAGAAGGTATAAGCTAGATCAACCTATAGTGTGGACTCTAGAGTTAGTGCACAGGCTAGAGGCATCAGAAGATAAGATTGCACAGGCCGTAGACCATTGTTTCAACTAGATACTAGGAGGGTTTATCACTGAATTTGTAATAGATATGACTGTAAGCTACAAAAAAGTAGAAAGACATTTTCTCAAGGGACCGTGAGGTAAGTACATCAAATCTTTGAATACCTGGATTAAGATGTTGTTATGTGAAAAATTGCGAATACATTAATGATTGGACTAAAGCAAAGTGGAAAGGTCTACAAAGGTATCGAAGAGTTGGAAGAAATCCCTTAATTTCACCTCTGTGAGAAAGAGAGGAAGAGCATGTTTGGGTGTCTCCGAGAAGTGCGGTCAGTTTGATAAGGCAGCACATTCCACAGTTACCATCTCCACTTACGTAACCACTCACTTCACCCCCATCTTCACCCACACCACGTCCTCCAAACCAGTAGTTCAGTATGGTAGGCGCGATTAATCTACCCATATTTAGAGGAGTAGGAAATTAGGACACATATGAGTTTTGGTTAATGGTAAGAGTAGTGTGGGAAGCACAAGGGGTTATGGATGATAAAATTAAGAAGGCCACTTTGGTGAGTGCACTGTAGGATCGCGCGCTAACATGGTATATCAAGCACTCCACATAAATGTAGGAATAACAGAGATCTAGGATGTGTTGAACAAAGAATTTAGCTGGCCAAAATCAAACACACAGTCAATCATTGGATTTAAAGAGATCGCGATGCTTCTAGGCAAGAGGCCCTGGGATCTGGATCAAAGGCTAAAGACTATGATCCGTGAGGCTAATATGACACTAAAAGATGCGCAACACCATGCTTGGTTTGTGGCATCTTTGACACCACACCTGAGGATGGCATTATCACAATAGATGTTGTCAACCCAGGCCGAAGCATTGGAAATGGCAATGAGGTTGCATGAAACACAAATACAGGATCTAGGGTTGGGAGTCCAGAAAATCCATGTGCAACTATAGAATCTATGCTTGGAGATGCAGAGCTTGAAGCAGGATAGGGCACCACGACCAGACGTGCGCGAAGAAGTGTGGTGCATAAAATGTAAAGGCCATGGACATGACAAAGACCATTGTCCAATATTCGCGAACTACTTGGCAGGAGGGGGACCAATGCCATTGAGACTAGAGATAGAGGTAGGGCCAAGTGCAACACCCGTGCTCTAGTGTGCAATCTATCAGGTGGGAAGAAAGCAGACAACAGACAACTATCATTTGTTACAGAAGTATACACAGACTCCCTAGAAACTGTTTTGTATTTTTTTTAAATCACTAGGCCACGACAAGAATACTTATCGTAGCTACGAGTTGATTATGGAGCAGACCCTAGCATATAGAATGTAGATGGATATGTGAGGCCTTGACCCAACCGCAGGGATGGTGCATGGTGGATTTCAAGGGCAAGGTCAAGGACGAGGAGGAATGGGGCTAGGAAGAGGCCAAGGATAGTTAATTTGTTACAACTGTGGAGGATTAGGGCACTACACTCGTGATTGTACCAACCCAACGAGACTATCTTGTTCATATTGTGCTCAGTTCAATCATGAAGCAGTAGATTGTCCCATGTTGATTGCGTAGATGCATGAAAAAGGGGTACTTCAGCCTAATTCAATGCAGAATATTCAAATCATGAGGTCTGAACCGCATGAAGAAGACCTCAACGTGAATATGGTGCTCAGAAGTGGTGCGACCATAGGGGAAGATAAGGGGAAGTAGCCTGAGGAAGATACATGGGTTCGCAAGCCTCTTTCAAAGGAACCTGAGTTTGACTTGGAATGTGCAAAGGAGATGTTTATGGAAGCTAAGAAGAGCTTCGTAGAGGCCTCTACTTCAGGTAGTAAGGATCAACTAGAGACAGGGGTGGATCCTTCTTTGCTAACTACCTTTTTAGAGACATGCATGAAATTTTTATGCGATAATAAGGTGGTTAAAGGACTACAAGAACTAATAACTAGGTGCGCAAGGTCAGGGGAATGTGCGTAGTCCGAAAACTAGGAAAGAATATATTACGCACTCGGAGGGAAATGAGATTAACGATGCAGATTGGCGAATATGAGATGGATCAGGTAATCCTAGACTTGGGTTCGGACATGAATGTGTTACCAAAGTAGACATGGGAATGCATTGGCAGACCCACATTACAGTGGTCCCCTATTCAATTACAGATGGTGAACCAACAAAATATCTTGCCCATGGGAAGGTTGCAAGGGGTAATAGTAGATATCAAAAGCACGAGCTCGTAGACAGAATTTGAGGTAATAGAGATTGTGAATGATAACGACCCTTACCCTGCATTGCTAGGAATAGACTGGGCCACTGATATGAATGGAGTCGTCAACCTAAAGAAGTGGAAGATGATATTCGAGAAAAAGTCCCTACATGTAGTCATTTCGCTAGATCCAGCCGAAGGAGCCCACTACACTGAACCTGTGTGTGACAATGGAAATGATGATGAGCTGGATTGTATCTACAAGATAGGTATGTGGGATTAGGATTGGGTGAATCTAACTATAGATAGAAGAATCTCATGGGAGCATGCAGGTTCCTGTACCTTGGATATAGACGAAGAAGACGAATAGTGGCACAATTGGTTGAACGAAGTAACAACGCTAAATTTCAACATGATGACTAGATCATTACATTGCATAATAGACTAGGCCCGAGATCTACCAATATATGATGGATTGATAGTGGTGGATGAATTCTTGAGCAAGTTTGAGAGTGTAGTAGTGGAGCAATAGCAGTTTGATGCATTGAAGCGGGCACTACATGCGACACTTGCACGTTGGTGGGGAACACATCAAGGAAGTTTTGAAAACTGGCGTGGTTAGAGGACGATGATGCAGCTATGATTTGGGAAACTAGAGATATGGATAGCAGAAAAATACAATGGACATGATGACTCGCGCACGGACCTCGAAAAATGGACCAAGGCCTATGGAGAAGAGCCTCATTGTGAATGGGTGCACTTATTCTATCATACCCTGGATGTCATACCCATGAATTGGTATATTGAGACAGAACTCTGACATGGTATAGGCAAATGGGATGTTTTGCGCGAGGGATTTTTTTTATCATTCACATTTGAAGACCGATGGTCGAATACTGTTGACGGTGCACAACAAGCTGTGAAGGCCGCCATTTTCAAAATACCACAGGAACCACGAGAAGAATTTCAACCAGCATTGGAAACCCGGTTAAGTCATGCCCTAGAATGTTATAATGTACAAGTAGAGGAAGATGATGATGAACCCCAAAACATTAATATTCCAGGAACTAAAGGGTGTCGCGAAGTTCACGGACCATCAATTAAGGACCCCAACATCACAATGCCACTAAAGACAAAGCAAGTAAACATTGGTACAGACGCAAAGCCGAAGTATGCGACACTTGGGGACTATTGGGATGATGTGATAGTAGATAAGGTCACTAAGTTACTCCATGAATATCAAGATTTGTTCCCAACCAAAATCACAGATTTAAAGGGGATCATTGGCGACTTAGGGGTGATGAAGATCACTCTGAAACTGGACGCGAAGCCGGTTAATAAGTGACCTTATCGATTGAATCCAAAGTATAAATAAAAGTTCCATGAAGAATTGGGCAAAATGCTTGCAGCCGGAATTATTAAACTAGTGGAAGAATCAGATTGGGTGAGTCCTATGGTAGTATATGAGAAAAAATAGAAGGGCGAAATTAGAATCTGTGGACCTCAGGAAACTTAACGATGCTTGTGTTCATGATCCATTCCCAACACTGTTTACGGATGAAATAATGGAGAATTTTGGTGGAAAGGAAGCTTACTCATTCATGGATGATTTATCAAGGTACCATTAGATCAAGATCGCGCTAGAAGATAGAAGTAAGACAACCTTCGCAATTGAATGGGGTTGTTTTCAATACACCGTTATACCCTTTGGACTCAAAAATGTGCCAGCGATATTTTCATGCGTAGTAGTAGCCACATTCAAGGAATACATCCAAAAGTTCTTAGAGGTCTATCTGGATGATTGGACTGTATTTGGGTTAGCTAAGCACCATATAGAGAGTTTACAGTTGATGCTAGATACTTATCGACAACACCAGATTGTGTTGAATCTTAAGATGTGCACCTTCATAGTCCCCTTTGGAAATCTTCTCAGCCATGTGGTTTAAAAATAGGGCCTGATGTTGGATCCTATGAAGATTGTCGTTATTCTCAATCTGGAAGTGTTGCGAAGTGTCAAACAACTACGTGCCACATTGGGGCACACTGGTTACTATAGAAAGTTTATTAAGAGCTATGCACAAATCACATCACCAATGGAACAATTGTTGAAAAAGGACGTTACATATTGTTGGAATGATGATTGTAATAAACGTTTGGATGTTCTCAAGGAAAAAATGGCATCCATTTCCATTTTTGTATTCCCAAAATGGGACATCGAATTTCATGTACATGTTGATGCGTCATGTATCGTGCTGGGCGTTGTACCGATGCAGGAAGGTGTGGAGGGCATGGATCACCTAATCGAATTCTTGAGTCGGCAGTTGAATCCAAAAAATGATATCTAATATAATGCACTGCGTAAACCCCCTATACTTAAATTCAAAAAGAGTGAAGGGATCTCTATTGAATGGTTCATGAGGCACAATATTTGCTAAGGTTTTGCAAATGGGGTAGCAAGCTAAGTGGGCTTGATTGTGGGGAAAACTCCACAGTTAAGCGCGCTTGAGCCAGAGGAGTTCTGGGATGGGTGACCTCCTGGGAAGTCCTGGTTACCGGGTGCAAGCCCCGGAAGTGATGATTGATGCTATGTGATTCGTTCTCCACTTTTCACTAGTTTCAATCCCACTTCTTCACCCCTGTGAGCATCACCCGATGCAATGAGTGCTAAGTGAACTATTCAAAAATCATGAGAAATTAGTCAGTTATGACTACCTCTCATGGAAATGGTCATACGTGAATGACTAGCCTAACGCAGTTGAATCGCAAAAATGATATCTAATATAATGCACTGCGTAAACCCCCATACTTAAATTCAAAAAGAGTCAAGGGATCTCTACTTGAATGGTTCATGAGGCACAGTACTTGCTAAGGTTTTGCAAATGGGGTAGCAAGCTAAGTGGGCTTGATTGTGGGGAAAACTC